>PVIR01000879.1:19620-87730 GCA_004026965.1 Petromus typicus | reverse complement strand
AAGATCAGAGTGTACCTGAGTGCTGTCCTGCTCCACCGGTTCTGTCCCTGGGTCTTTGCGTCTGGTGCCATGTCCCTGGGTCTTTGCGTCTGGTGCCAGGCCTGTGCCGTTTGTCACTGCAGGTTTGTAATATAACTTGAGGTCCAGAATTCTGACCTGTATTCCCTCTATTAACTAGAATTGCATGTGCTATTCTCGATTTCCTCTGCTTCCATCTAAATTTTAGGATTTTGTCTGGTTCTGTGAGGAATGCTGTTGGCCTTTTGAGTAGGATTGGAGTAAATTTGCAAAGCAGTTTTGGCCATTTGGACAATATTGGTTTTTTCTATCCGAGAACAAGGGAGATGTCTGCACTTTCTGATATGCTGCTTAGTCTCCCTTTCCAGGACATTATAGTTTTCATTATGGAAATGTTTTACTTCCTGAGTTAATCCATAGATAATTAGTTTTTCTTGATGTTTGTGTGAATGGTATTTTCCTCCTTTTTTTTTTTTTCTTTTTTGAGACAGGGTCTTGCTTTGTAGTTCAGGCTGGTTTTGAACTCAGCCTCGAACTCAGCAATCCTCTTGCCTTTGCCTCCCAAGTGCTGGGATTACAGGCATGAGCCACCACGCCAAGCACTGTGGTATGTGGTACTGATTGCTGGTGGGTGTGAGCTACCATGCCTGGTATTGTTGTATGTGGTTACCGGGGATGAACCCAGGACCTTGGATTTGCAAGGCAGGCCCTGGAACCACTGAGCTAAATCCCCGGCCTTGTTTTCAGATTTTTTGCAGCTCTGATTTGGTAGTCATGAATTTCTTTTTTCTTTTGTTTTCTTTTTTTTTTTTTTTAGTTTTTGAGATAGGGTCTTGCATTGTAGTTCAGTCTGTCCATGAACTCACTGTGTAACCCAGGCAAGCCTCAAAGTCACAGCAATCCTCCTGCTTCTGCTGCCCAGGTGCTGGGATTACAGGCATGAGTTACCATGCCCAGCATTGTGGTATGTGGTTACCTGGGATCAAACTCAGGAGGTTGTGCTTGCCAGGCAGACACTGGTACCATTCAGCTAAATCCCTGGCCCCAGTCATGAATTTAAGGCACTCTTTGTCATAAAGTCCTTATTTCTCCATCAAGTGTGAAAGCTATTTTTTCTATATTTATTAAGCTATATTAATCTAGGTTGGAAGTTGTTTTCTTTTATGGCTTGAGTCGCTTCACTCTAAGCTCTGTTGGTCTTTCAGGTTTGGGTTGAAGCTGTTGTCACTGTAATGGGTTTCTCCTTGAAGCTATTTGCTGCTTTTCTCTGAGTCTTAGTCATTTTGTCACTAAGGCATGATGCTTGGTATTTGCAATTTAAAAGAGGAGAGTTTTATTTTGGTTCATATGATTGATAGTTGCTTGGCTTCAAGACAGAAGTGCCTGGCACAGGGGTGTGGCACAGAACAGTTGCTCACTGATGTCATCCAGGAGAGTCAGGGCTGGGAAGGGGCTGTAACTTTGCAGGTCGTGTCTGTTCTGACCAGGCCTTCCCTCCCAGGAACAAGTCAGCTCTAGTGCACCTACCACGTAATCACCTTCAAAGGATGCACATTTGATTGCATGAGGCATTAGAGGAACATCGAGATATACACTGTAATAAATAGCTTTTAAGATTTTGTTCTTGTGTTACCTTTATGGGATTTTGAATAGGACGGGTGAAGTTTTCTCTTTTTCCTCATGTGGCTTTCTTCTGCTGTCCATACTTTGAATAGAATATTTTGTCCCCTAGATTCTATTTGGTATCTGCTCATGGACTCTTAATTCTTTGCTAAATTGATTTTTCATGTTTTGTATCATTTTGTGTAGCACCCTCAGCTAGCTTTTTGTGTATTGCGTTACTGATCCCAACATCTTTTGATTTCTTTTATCATGGCATATAATTCTGCCATTTATTTCTTCTTGCCATTGATGCCTTATGGGTCAGCATTGGTTGATTAGGGAGTTTTTGAAAGCATTTTTCCCCCTAAATTTCTGCTAAGTATTGAGGATGGATTAGAGTTACAAGACTTTTTGGATGTCGGTATCTATTTACATCACGGGAAAGCAAACACTAATCTTGAGTTTATTTGCATTTTGATATTATCTACCTCAATCTACTTAGTTTAGTAGTGGACTCAGTTGTTGTACCACAAGGAGATAATTCCTACTGGTTATATCAACATACAATATATCCACAATCTACAGTAAAATTTATTTTTAACAATTTCACCTTTTTATTAGCTTCCATACAAACTGTACTGATATTACTGATAGTACCCGGTGGGCTTGGATGTGAAGGAGGGATAAAAAGGAAGACAAAAAGGAAAGGGGACGAGAAATAGCAACAGATAAAAAACAGGAGATGGACCCTCAGAGCTGTTTCTATAGCTGGAACAAAGGGCTAGTGTTGAGCCAGTGTGAGAATATGTGTGGGAAACAGGAGAAGGGAAATGTAGTCAGAGACTCAGGGAAGCCGGGAGTATGGGAATGTGTTAAATGTTGGTATTTAGCTTATGATTGGATTCTCTGTAATTGTACGAGTGTCACCTGACTTCCTTATGAAGGTGCTATTTAAATGAAAGCACTGGTTAATTCTTTTTCTCTGTATGTGCAAATGTCTCAGTCTTGCTCTTTCTCACTCTTTCTCTCACACACACACATACAACAATAGGAAGTGTGGAATGGAAATAAGAACGTAAAATTTGAAAAATAACAGGGAGAAAAAGTGAATAAAAAAGTCCATTGTCAGATTAGGACAGAAAAGAAAAAGAATGTAACAAAGAACAAAAAAAAGGAAAAATGAAAAAACTTCCAATCCCCCAAACCAAGACAAATAAGTGCAGAAAATGCCAGTTTGTGTTTGTATGAGCGGTTTCTCTCTAGGACCTGCAGTGCTGGAATCTACCACAAAGCGGGGAGGGCTGGTGAATCCATCCCAAGTCACATTTGTGTGTGTGAATGCTGAGGTGGGCCCTACCTTCCGTGTTGGGTACGTTCTCAGAGGTGTGTAGTTGGCCTGAGGGCTCTATTCAGTGCAGTACCTCCCAGCGTTGGTGCCCGAGTCACTGCTTGCCCAGGTTGACCCATACATCCCGAGCAGAGGTGTGTCATCTGTCAGACAGGAAAGCAGATGCTGGAGGTCTGTGCTGGAGGCAGGGAATGGGCTCAGGGGTGAGGACAAGCAGTCTGATGGAGTTGATGAGAGCATTGCAGCCCCACCTCCCCAGTCAATGCTGTGACCAGCAGAGGGTGGGACCGCGGTGTCCTTCCTGCCCTGAACTTGGCCCCTGCCTAAAGCCCTTGCCCTATCCACAAGTGTTTCTTGTGGCTGTTTATCAACCAGTCATTGCGGTATGGTGGCCCCAGAAAATCTCCAGTGTCGTTCTGTGGCTTCTCATTCTCGGAGTAGTTCAGTTTTAAACAATTAATCCCCTCCTCAGAATGGCTCCTGATTCATCATTCTCAAATATGGTGGACTGTTCAAGTGATTTCTCCAGCAGTCACTTTCAGAGGATAAGCTCATATTGTATTTGCAGTGTATATTATCCATGGCTTCTCTTGGGGCTGGCACTGCGGACCCTGTCTGGGATAGCCTTGTGTTTGCAGAGGTCGGCCCCTTCCCTGGGAGCCGGGCCAGTGTTCTAGCCTGTTTTCTATTCTCTGTATCGTTTCCAGTTTCTCCAGTTTTTCTGTGATTTTTATTCTTCTTGTCAGCTCTTTCTCTGGAGTTTTTCTTCCTTCCTAAATTGTGCTTATCCAGGTGTCAAGAGTTCAGATTCTAGAAACTCTGTATTTCTTCTTTGAAAGATATTTTCACAGGATGGAGAGCTAGCTGTAGATTAGCAACTTTTAGTACTTTAAAGATGGTGTCCTACTGCTTTCTAGCTTGTGTTATTCCACCAAGAAATGTGACTTCTGGACCAGGGGTTTAGCTCAGTGGTTCTGGCGCCTGTCTTGAAAGTGCAAGGGCCCGGGTTTGATCCCTGGTAACCATATACAGCACTGGTTGTAGAGACTCACGCCCAGCAGCAATCAGCACCACATACCACAGTGCTGGGCGTGGTGGCTCACGCCTGTAATCCCAGCACTCGGGAGGCAGAGGCAGGAGGATTGCTGTGATGTGAGTTGGAGGCTGAGCTCAGGGCCAGCCTGAACTACAAAGCGAGACCCTGTCTCAAAAAAAAAAAAAGAAATGTGACATCTCCATCTTTGCTGTTACATATAATGTGCCTACTCCCTCCAGCAGCTTAAAAAAAAAAAATTTGTGGTAAAATATTACATAACATATAAATTTACCACCTTAATGATTTTACAGTATAGAGTTTCAGTGATTTTAAGTACATTCGTATTATTACACAATCACAACCTTATCCCTTTGCGGAACTTTCATCTTGTAAAACTGAAACTGAATATTCGTTAAACAGTAACTCTATTTACTTTACCACTAATTCCATGTCTAAGACCATGTGACTTTGTTTTGAAGATTTTTGAGTACTTTTTGATGCCCTGGATAAGTGGACTTCTGTAGCATATGTCTTGAGCCTGTCCGCTTATTGATTTGGTATAATGTCCTAAAGGTTTATCCATGTTGTAGCAATTGTCAAATTTTTGTTTTTAAAGGATTGAATATGATCCCATTGTATGTATATCGCTCTGTTGAGAAGACTTCCTTTGTCAGGGGACACTCGGGGCTGCTGGAATAATTTTGCTATGACCACTGTACAAATATCTCTTTGACACCTTTTAATTATTTTAGGTATATATCCAGAAGTGAGGTTGGTAGATCCTCCAGAAGTTCTGTGTTTAATTTTACCACTATGCTGTTTCTCATAACAGCTGCACTATTGTATATACTCGTGAGCAGTGCATAGGGTTTTCAATTTCTCCAAATCCTAATATTACAGGTAGAAAAGCTAGTTAGAAATACGGCAGGCAGACAGACAGGGCAGGCCCTTGACGGAAACTCATGAGAAAGGAGACTGTTACGGAGGACATCAGAAAAATCCTGGAACACAGTGATGATTGAATAAGTCAGTGGGGAGGCAAGGTCTAGACTCACCTCCTCCCTTCCGGAATGTAGTAATTGTAGATTCCCTGGGATAAAGGGCCTGGAAGAGCCTCCTGCTGGGAGAAGGATCCTATATGACTTCCTTTCACATTGGAGCCCCGTTTAATCAAGATTGCTTAAACAACTGTACTTGTTGTAATTCCACTGGTTTGCCCATTTCTTTTGAATCTTATTGGAAGCCCCCAGCTTACAACCAACTCACCTCATGGCTTTGGTCCATAAAAGCCCTCGGAAAAGTGAGGTGAGTGGGTTCCCCACCTTTCCGGGTTCCCCCTTCTGTCTCTCTTAGGCAGAAGCTTTCTCTCAATAAAATTTTCCTACGCAAACCTCCGTCTGTTGTTCCTAAAATTCATTCTTCGATTTTAGAGAACACGAGCTCGCGTTCTAAGTGGGGAGCCAGGCCTGGCTCTCTGGTGTCACTAACAGTTACTGTTTTCTTTAGTAGCTGTAGCAGTGGATAGCTGGTAGAATCTTATTTATTCTTTTGCAGTCCTGGGGGTGGAACGCCTGCCTGGTGCTCCCAAGGTAGGTGTGGTAGCAGCGAGCTCAATGCCCAACTCTGAATGTTACCATTTTGACTTGCGCTTTTGTAATGACTAGTGATGCTGAGCATACTGACTTTAACTTTTATCCATTGTGACAGTCCGTCTTTGGAGAGTTTAATCTGTTTCCATTTAAAGTACATAATCACCAATGAGGGAAGACTTGCTAATGTCATTTTGTTTTCTGTGTGTCTCACACATTACTGGTCAGAATTTTGTATGTAGACTTTTTTTTTTTTTTTTTTTTTTGCAGTGACACGTTTTAGTTTGGTTTGCTTCTTTGAATTTTTGAAAATATTCTATAGTCGTGTTCTATAGATAATCATCATTTTCTAGGTGATGATTACCATGACTGAATGTAAATATCCTACGGTTATAACATTCTGCTTAGCTAATAGCTTTATTTGCACAACAGCTTCCTCTCCTTTTTGGTCTTACACAGCCCCTCCCCCATTGTTGTTTTTTTTCTTTTTTTTTTTTTTTAAGGTTTTTTGAGACAGGGTCTCGCCCGGTGGTTCAGGATGGCCCTGAGCTCAGCCTCAAACTCACATCACAGCAATCCTCCTGACTCTGCCTCCCAAGTGCTGGGATTACAGGCGTGAGCCACCACGCCCGGCACTGTGGTATGTGGTATTGGTTGCCGCTGGGGTGAGTCTCCACACCCAGTATTGTTATGTGGTTACCGGGGATTGAACCCCGGTCCCTGCGCTTGGAAGACAGGCGCCGGAACCACTGAGCTAACTCCCTGGCCCCCCCTTTTTTTTTTTGAGACAGCTTCTTGCTTTGTAGTTTAGGCTGGCCTTGAGCTCAGCCTCCAACTCACACCAATCCTCCTGCCTCCGCCTCCCAAGTGCTGGAATTACAGGCCCGGCATTGTAATATGTGGAACTGATTGCTGGTTGGTGTGAGTCTCCAGGCGCAGTATTGTATGTTGTTACTGGGGATCAAACCAAGGCTCTTTCGCTTGTAAGACAGGTGCCAGGACCACTGAGCTAAATCCCTGGCCCTTACCCCCTATTCTTTTGATGACACTTACTACACCTTTATTGTGCACTTATTTATATAGATTTTTTTTGAGACAGGGTCTCGCTTTTGTAGTTCATGCTGGCCCTGAGTTCAGTCTTGAACTCACAGCAGTCCTCCTGCCTCTGCCTCCCAAGTGCTGGGATTACAGGTGTGAGCTACCACACTCAACACTGTGGTGTGTGGTTCTGATTGCTGGTGGGTGTGAGACTCCATGCCAGCATTGTTGTATGTGGTTACCAGGGACCGAACCCGGGCCCTTGCATTTGCAAGGCAGGTGACAGAACCGTTGAGCTAAATCCCTGGCCCCCCCCCTCTTTTTTTTTTCTTTTAAGAGACAGGATCTTGCACTGTAGTTCAGGCTGCTCTTGGGCTTAGCCTGAAACTCACAACAATTCTGCCTGGCTTCCTGAGTGCTGGGATTACAGGTGTGAGGCACCACACCCGCCACTGTGATATGTGGTCCTGATTGATGGTGGGTATGACCCATCCCACCTGACATTGTGATATGTGGTTACCCGGGATCAAAACTCCGGACTTTGTGTTTGCCTGGCAAATGCCAGGAGCACTGAGCTAGGTCCCGGCCCTCATTCATATAAGTTTATAACTCCGTATGCTTTTGTTTTTAGGTCTTATCAAAGAATAGAGTTAAGAACCATGTTATGGTACAGATGGTGGATGTCCCCAGAAGCCTCATGTGCTCCGAGGTGGGTGGGTCTTTTGAGAAGCAGTTGGATCAGCGGCTTCGTACCCACTGGGGACTTCTCTCCAGGAAGTTCAGCAGCTGAGTGTGCAACTAGAAGGGAAATTTCATGGGAAGAGTAGGACTTTCTGAAGCCTCAGGGGGACATCCATCATCTATACCATAATATGGTTCTTAACTCTATTCTTCTTTGACAAGACCTAAGAAAATCTTCGTAATAACTACATTGAGAAGTTCATTACAGGAGACACCTGAAGAAATCAGTGAATCTGCACTTTCTCTTTGATTCTTATTTCTGTCTATGATGTTCATCTTTTGTCACATTTTCCTGATTTTCTTTGGTGCTCTATCTTCTCCTTTAGGTATTTGATTGTATTTAAGGCAGCTGTGTACACAAGATTGTCTTAAGATAGACTGTTGCCATTATTGCTTGGGAAGGCCTTGAATTTGTGATTTTCCCTCTTCAGCACCATGAACATCTGAGATTACAAATGAGTGCTTCCATATCCAGTGCAAGATAGTTGTTGTAAAGTTTTGACAAATGCAAAGCTTGTGTTTGGGGGTTAGTTTCTGGAGATATATTTTATTCCTCTGAATAGGCCATGCTTGCTGTATGAGATTTTTTTTTTTTTTTTTGAATGGAATATCTGAAAACCCAGACAACTGCTTCTCTCCTTATCATGGACTGGCTGTAGGAAGGGGGTCTATCACTGATCGTGAAGGGCTGGGGTTCTTGTGGAGCTTTTCTGTGTATGTACGTCCCCTATGCTTTGCATGTGTGATCTTGGAATTTTCCCAGTTTCTACATATACACAGAGGCTTACATGACTTTTTCATACAAGTTTCACCTGTTTTTTTTTTTTTTGTGGGAAGTTAGAGGTTGTTTCCTCTCTTGTAACTTTGCCTCCAGGTGCCTGTGGGTTTGGAGTCACAGGCTGTTTTCCTGTGTTGGGTGCTTGCCATTGCTTTCAGTGACTTTGAGGCAAATGTGGGCAGTTTAGCAAGGCCCTATCTCAAAATGAAGAAAAAAACCCCAAAATGGGCAGGAGTGGTAGCTCAGGGGTGTAGCACCCGTAACTTTGATTCCCTATACTGTAAACAAATGTAAAAACACTAAGCCAACAAGTGAACAAATGACACATTCTCAAGCTAGACTTCGTTCTTATCTATACTCCAAGTTAGAGGAGAAAGAAACCAGTCTCTCTGGTGGCCTCTGGACAAGCCACATTGCAGGCAAATGGCAGGCTTTTCGTCTGTCCAGAGAGGTCTGGGAAGCAGATGTCTAGGGCCAACAGTACCTCATGGGGAGCCGGTGGGGCAAGAGCATGCCAAGCTGCCGTGGGATTTCTGCTCAGTGTGGCTTTTCTTGGTTGGAGGCTTACTTGGCTGCTTCGAGTTCCCACTCAGCTGTTTCAGTGTTTACTCAGTGTTTCCACAGGATGGAGAAGATGAGCCTTTGTGCTGTCCCGCCCTGTGGCTGCTTTTTAGGTTTTTTCTTGTTTACTGGTACTGAGCCAGCCATCTGATTTACATGCTCTGCCGTATTTTTTTTTTTTTTTTTTAGCTTTTTAGTTGCTTGAATTTATAGTTTCCATCAGATCTGGAAGAATTTTGGTCTTATTTCTTCAAATATTTTTCTGTCTCTTGAAGACACTCAAAGTATAGATATTATAGATAATAGGTTGCTACAAGTTCTATTGCCACAATTCTTTTTAATTTTTTTACTTTGATGTCTGATAGTCAATAGTCTTTTTCCTTCTGTAATTTTTTGGTTTTTTTGAGACAGGGTCTCGCTTTGTAGTTCAGGCCCTGAGCTTTGTAGGCTGTCCCTGAGCTCAGCCTCCAACTCACATCACAGCAGTCCTCCTGCCTCTGCCTCCCCAGTGTTGGGATTACAGGTGTGAGCCACCATGCCTGGCACTGTGGTATGTGGTACTCATTGCTGGTGGGCATGAGTGTCCACACCTGGTTACCGGATCATATTGGGGATCTTGTGCTTTCAAGGCAGGCACTGGAACTGTTGGGTCCAGAAATCTCCACCCTGAAATAAGTCCAAACTCAGATGCAAGTACAAAGGCACTTTATTGACACAGCATGCTATGGGTCTGCTGAGCTAAATCAGAGACCTTGAAATGGGGCAGGCTTGTCTCTTTTATTGTAGTGGCAGATTACATAGGTTCCCTCCTCCCCCTCTCCTTTCTCATTCATGTGATTTATGACATCATCCCTTTTGTGAGCCAGAACACAGGAGACAGGACAAGGTGGGGCAAAGTGTACTGGGACTGAGGAGATGATTAGGATTTAGGGAATGGTGTTTACTAAGGAGACAAAAGGACAAGGTTCACTGTGGTTTTACTTGGGTCAGACAGCAAATAACAGAATGAAGGCTGGGCTTCAAGATGGAGTCACTTAAGGCCCTTCACAACCACTGAGCTTTTGTGAAATCAGCTGACCATAAATAAGAAATCTATATTCTGTTCCATTGCTATGTCTATTCTTATGCCAATACTGAAGTACTGTAGTTTTGTGATAAGTTTATCACTATAATGTGATTAGATAGTATATCTTTGAACTTTGTTTTTTCAAGACTATTTTAGGTCTCCCAATTTCACATGGCTTTTAGGATCAGCTTATCCATTTCAGCAAACAAGTGTGTTGGGACTGTGATTGGGAATGTGTTTAATGTATAGATCAGTTTAGGGAATGCTGCCATGTTAACAACACTGTCTTCTGACCCATAGAATGGGGATGTCTTTCCATTTACCTCTTATTTCAGCAACATAAATTGTTTATTTTTTACTTTTTTTTCCTTTTTCTTTTGAGACAGAGTCTCGCTTTGTAGTTCAGGCTGGCCCTGAGCTCACTATGTAGCCCAGGCCAGCCTCAAACTCAAAGCAGTCTTCCTGCCTCTGCCTCCTGAGTGCTGGGATTACGGGCATGAGCCACCACGCCTGGCACTGTGGTGTAGTGCTGACTGCTGGAATGATGATGTGACTCACCACGCCCTGCATTGTGGTATGAGGTACTGGATCGAACTCGGGACTTTGCATTTGCCAGGCAGACCTTGGAACCACTGAGCTAAATACCCCTCCCCAAACTGTTTTTGTTTTGTTTTTTTTTCATTGCTACTGCATAGAAACACAGTGGAATTTTGTATGCTGTAAATTGCTATTTAATGATTCTCCAACTGAAAGACTGGGGTTGTTGGCAACTTCCTGTGTTGTAAAATTGCTTTACTGTTTTTTTCTGCGTACACCTGTGACCTTTTGGAACTGTCACAAAGTTGAACTTCTGGGTCACTGTGTTTATCTTGTAGTTTGCTAAATAATTTTAAATTGTTCTGTCATTCTTAAGGTTTTTAACATCTTGGGTTGGTTTCAGAAACTCTAGTAAAGGGGATGGGGATTTAGCTCAGTGGTTCCAGTGCCTGCCTTACAAGCCCAAAGCCCTGGGTTCATCAGTAATCACATGCAACAGTTTTGGGTGTGGAGACTCCCGCCCACCAGCAGTCAATACCACATACCAGTGCAGGGTGTGGTGGCTCACGCCTGTAATCCCAGCACTTAGCAGAGGCAGGAGGATTGCTGAGTTCAGGGGTAGTGCAGTGAGACCCTGTTTGTTTGTTTTTTAAAAATAAAGTTCCAATGTAATTACTGTTTAATAATAAGGCATTCTGCTGGCCTAGATCGATTCATTGAACATGTCCTTGTCCTAGAACTGAAGTTCTGGAAGGATTTAACCTAGTAAAAAGCCATCAGTGCATACCATTAACCACCTATTAACCAGCTACTTTGTAAAATGGGAGGCTGAGAAGGTTTGAGAGACGTTGGTGTGTAATCAGGGCAGTTTGGATGAATCTCACAATTGATACAAGTTAATTAAGCTGTAATCAATTATATTTGCAAAGTATCTGAACAGAGGTGGAGAGTTTGTGTCTATAGAAATGTTGCTGTGGCTTGAGTATGTCTTTCCAAATTAATGTTAAAACTTAATCCCCGATACAGTAATACAGTGTTAGGAAGTCTAGCTTTTGGGAAGTGATTAGGCTCTTAGAAATGGCTTGTGGCAATCTGCTGGTCCTTTATGGTTTTGTCCTTCCTGCCCTGTGAGGACACTGTAGTGGTCCATTTCTCCAGGCGAAGACACAGCCATAGGGCGCTGCCTCGGAAGCAAATTGGACCTTCTAGGCTAGAACCATCAGAGATTGCTGTTTATATATTACTCACTCTATCTTGCTAGAAGCTTAAACAGGCGGAGAAGATCTGGGTTTTATGTTTTCGGAAGTTGGGTCACAGGTATGTGCGGTGTTGACTGTGATATTTACCGTCTCGATCCTCTGTTAATTTGTGAAGTGGGGTGGTTGGTTCCATCGCACTGGCTTGATTACATGAGGTTCTACAAACCGTGTGACAGAGGGGGAGGCATAAAGTAGGGTTGTTTTATATATATTTATATATATTTGGTGCTGTTGTGTCTCTAACCATGTTTCTGTTCCCTGGCAATGTGTGACAGGAGTGTGACAAGAAAGGGAATGTGGCATTTGGTTGTAGTACTTTTGTGGTATCCCCATGGGGGCAAATTTAAAGTCCTGAGTCATCTTCCAGCTTGACTCATCATAATGTAAGTGAAGAAAATTAGGGCAGCTTTGCAGGTCTCTAGTGCTTAAAGAACTGTCATAAAACTTGTGATTGCTCTCTGTCTAGAGAACCCCTTGTGCGGGCAGTGAGTGAGAAAATACAGCAAAGCTCTCAAAGGCCTACATTTGAATCTCTGAATCACTCTATTTTTAATCTTCAGCCTGACTGACGATCCCTCCTCACCTTCAGACTTCAGTTTTCGAGTGAACAGTGCCTGGGTTGCTTGTGTTCAGGTTCCGCATGGTTTTGACAAGTTTCTCCTTGTGCATCAGCAGCAGGAGGATGGAGTGGCTTTGGCATTTGCGGGGCCGTCATCAACAGATTTCCCAAAGGCCTCTTTTGTGACATAAATAGACCCACTAAATGGGGCAGTCAAAAAGTTAATGATTCTTTTGTTTCTTGTCTGCTTACACGGTGCAGGTTTAATTTGATTAACCTGTTATTAAAATTAACAGGAGGGTATCAAAGATGCCAAAGTAAGGCTTCTTTCTGAAAGTTAAATGAAATTAAAGTCAGTATCCATGAGAGAGGGAAGCTGTGTGTGGGAGACAGGAAGGACTATGTGACATGGAAACCTCCTGGGGGATCACGTGACCAGGTGACACTGTTGGTGAAATGTGGCGTACATTCTGAGACACCTCTTGGTTTCATGCTGGTGCTTCAGTATGACACGGGCTAGGTCTCATTCACACGGCCATCACTAACTATGGGCATGGGTATCCTGACAAATGCTTTGATACTCATCTGGATTCTACAGCCTAGGCTCTAGGCTGCACAGTTTCACAGCCAAGTAGTGACTACCCATTAACTGAAAAGCTTCCCAAGCCTCCGTATGACCAAGGAGAAAATATGTGCCCCACAAGAGCTGGAAATCGTTGAGAAACACTGTCTGCGACCTCTTCACGCTGACTGTCTTTGTACTTGGTTTGTGGATTCTGTTCTGTGGCTGATCTCCAGCACCCTGACTGCTGCCTAGCACACAGCAGGGCTGGCCCAAGGGTCTGCCTCTGCCCACGGGTCTCCTTCTGAGTTCCCTGCTATATCATCTGCTTGCTCCTTGGAGCCCTCAGCACCCTCTCTGTGCTGCCTCTGGTGCCTTTCTTTGCCATGAATATAGTCCCGTGGTTCTGCCTGGGGGCAAGATCTCTCTTAACCAGGAGACGTACAAATGGCCTCTCCCTATGACAACATCATCTATTTGGTGGTATGTCAGGCTGCTCTGTTGTACCCTAAATATAGCAAAAACTCTGATTATAACATTGTTGTAATCAGATGTCTTTTCCCCCTGTAAATGATACTCTGCCTGGTTTCTTAGTTTAGTGCTATGGAAGTTATAGTTGCCAGTCATTACTCATTATTACTTTGTTTCTTCTGAGCAAGGAAGAAAATGGTTTTCTATTTTAACCCCAGGATTTTGTTAAATGCCATCTTTGGAAACAAAACACAAAAACCAATTTTATTCCAAACCCGCAATCAAACAGCAAAAAGGCAGTTTTATATGGTCTGTAAAGACAACATATATTAATAGTTGATTATGAAATCAAGTTAAATTTCAGGCCCCAGTTATGAGTCTTTCAAAAATTTTACTGATATATTAACATTAGAAGTTGAGTGAGATACACATAATTATAGGGTCTGCTGAAAAGAAAAACCTGCATCAAAAAAATTTTGTGGGGGACAGTGTCTCATTATATAGTTCAGGCTGGCCCCAAACTCACTATGTAGCCTGGGCTGGCTTTCAACTCACAGCAGTCCTTCTGTGTGCTGGGATTACAGGCAGGAACCACCACACCTGGCCCTTGTATAGTTATTGTAATACTAAATTTGAGACATGAGATTAATACAGTTTACCTTGGGCCTCTCCAATTACAAGGGTTGCTCATAGTGGTGGCCGTGAGCTTTGGACATTTATTAGTGCAATATGGCAAAGTAAAACATGTATACCATTTTTTGGGCAGACTCTCTAGGGAGAACTAGATAGTGTTTTACTGCCTTCCACTCAACATCCCCTTATGACTGTAGGAGAAATCACGTGACCTGACATGTTTCATGTCACTGAGTACCTGGGGGTTTGTTCTGTGTAACCTGCCCCACCTCACATGTCTGCAGTACAGCCCCTCACTCTCTGCACAACAAAAACGGTTATACATCAAAATGTTTTTTTTTATTTGGGACACAAAAAATGCAAAATCGCTGAGATATCAAACATTTCCCAATCTTCTACGATACTGCCACTATTTACAAAAGATCTGATGATAAATGTGTACACATATAAAAATACAGTATGCATTACCTATGTACAGTACATGTGCAAAATGTATGGCATTCAAACATGATATGGAATTGATTCCAGGGGTGCAAACAGCAAATACAAAGGCATCATGGTTTTTAAGAAACAACATAAAGGCAATACATGAATGGACCCCCCATTGCCATCATTGTATTAAACTAGTGCTTTTAATAAGCAGGGCTCTGAAGATTGGTATCTTTCTCCTCTTTTTCATCAAGTGAGATGCTAAGACATATGTGACAATGAAAATAAGAGAAATACCTATCACGTTGCATTTATATTTCAAGCAAGAAAACTAATTTCTACAAAGAAAGGAAAAAACTTTATAATACTACCAAGTATGTATTATCCTGAAACCAACAAAGCAACTCTATACTATTTTACATGGAAATCATAGAGAAATATATCTACATCTTTGTGAAAATTAGAACTTCAAATGTATAATACCTTTTTGGGACTGATTTTTGAGATCTCCTTAGTCTCAAATTCTAAATAAAAAGTGCCTCCTTTTGGCAAATACTTGGCAATGCCTTTGGTTCCTTTAAAGCATTTTGCATTACTATTGGTTACTTGAGGTCAAGTACTTTTGGTAGATACTAAACCCTTTCCTAAATGCTTCTGCACTTCCTACCAAATTAACAAGATTCCTTATAGCAAAATGTAGAGGTAATTGGTATGCATTCGGTGATTCTCTAAACGTGGTTAAAGCTTTGTCTTAGTAGTTGGCATAAAGCTCTAGCACATACTGTGGCTGTGTTGACCTCTCCAGTAACAGTTTACCTGATCTCAGACAGCACCTTGTCGATCTCGATGGCCATCTCGTTGTCTCTAAAATGTGTCATTTTTCAATCGCGGTTCATAGAGCAATATATGCACACGGAGGAGAGCTCTTCTGTAAACACGTGCAGCATTCTGAATTACAGGTCTTCAACAGACGATTTCCGGCAGAAACCCTTTGCAGGGGTGCATTTCCTCAGATACTGTAAGGAAGGCTGAGTGGGGAATAAATGGGGACCTGCTTACTGCCAGTGGATAATCATTTGCAAATAGAAATGCAGATAAAGATCGGTGAATGAGCAAATGATTTAAGGTTTGAAGAACTAGGAGAAAAATGACTACATCTTGTTTTCCAGTTTTGACCGAAATCACTTAAAAGATCACCTGAAATAGAGTTAGGATGCTCTCCAAATACACAGATATGCTCTCGTAAGCTATGTTCCTTGGTAAATCTGACTTTCCAGTTACTGTTCTTGGACCATTTGGAGATAGTTTTATGTCCTGTAGGGCAGGACAGGATTTCTGCCGGTATTCAGAATTCATGTGTACAGTAATACTTATTTCTGAGTGTGGTTAGTCTAACCTGTTGTTCTGTTGGTACAATCGATCGCTGTTCTCTTTACATTCCTGTAGACAGTTCCCAGCAGGGAAAGGAGGCCCTCCTGAGGCCTGCAGAAGCGGTGTGAGGGTGTTTGCTGAAGTGTGGCCTCTTCTCAGCGATCTTCAACCCTGCCAAAGAGCTAGGCCTCCTCTTCGAGGCCAAATCCATTTGCAGACAGGAAGGAGATTGCCCTGTCACTTTGGGGGACAGCTGTCTTGTCAGCTGTGGTGGTCAGTTCCTGCCTGGGAATTCTGAAAGGACCCTAAGAAAGCTGCAGCGCTTGGAATGGTCAGGGGCTGAGGGCAGAGGAAACCTGAGTCAGCGCTGGTGCCAAATGGGGAACATGCCCTCATGTGTCCTCTGTCCGCTGACTGCAGAGCTCCGTGCTATCTGATTTCCATGACTGGCCCTTCCTGAGATGCGGCTCCAGGGCAACAACAGCTTGCCTTTGCCACAGTTTCTAAAATCCAGTAAGTGTCAGTCACGCCCGTCACAGAGCCATGCAATTTTTAGAAAGGAAACTGAAACAAGACCTCTTTAGTACTATCAAAGACTCATATGGAACAAATACAAATAGTGTCTAGCAAAAAATTTCACAAACTCAGTATATATCTATATATAATTATGCAGCACATCCTGTTTAGTAGATGCAGCAGTTCAGGAGAGCACAGAACATGAACTGCTTACGCTGTCCTGAAAGGCTTCCTCGAAGAGCGATGTTTTACTAAAATGCACAAGATGGCCTCATCCCCCTACACTTGCAAAATTTTCTAAAAGCTTTAGTGTCATTCTTTTTATTCATTTCACCCTCCCAATAAGATGATTTGATACCTATGTACAGTGAAGGAAAAGGTTAATACTACCATGTTTTGAAAATATTTAGGGAAATAAGACAGTTATGATGTAACGCATTTCTAGGGGTTATTTTCTTGGCAAAAAGATACTCTGCGGTATAATACAGAATAGTACCACATCTAAACTACACACACGTATAGTGAACATTCAACTGGCTATTCTGATTTGTGTTTTAAGGGCTGTGAAATGAACTTTAAACAAAAAGTCAACTATCTATCTTAAACACATACCCTTTCCCATTGCATTTACTGAGGTACAGAGTTAGGTTAAAGGACCTTGTTTCGAGTAGGGTCTCTGGTCATGTCATAAGCATGTTTGGAACACGGAGAGCAGCACTCATGTCACTGGGATCTGCTAGCGGCAGTAAGGGGCCACCTGGAATGGTGGGTGAGTGGGGCAGTAGCTGTGGCTGGCTCAGGTTCTGAACAACCGTAGTGACAATGCGTGTGTGCTGGAGGCAGGCACTTCGGCCTGCTCTGGCTGCACTGCTGCTGAGATGCATTCTGTGCATGGTATAGTGTTTTTGGACAGCAACCTTCCTATGGCATATCTCAAAATCTGTTTTAAAAAAGTAGTAAAGGGACCCAAGGACTAGAACATAATCTATGCTTACAACTCATGACTGGCAATATCAAGCTCTTCAACCCAAGTTAACAGCACTCGGTATTTAGGCGCCTCCTGCAGGGCCCCTGACATAGACTAACTTATCAAAGCATTCAAATCTGAATAAACAGGATGTTTGCAGACTAGGTAGGGACCTGCTAACCTCAGGCAGGAGCCCGCAGCAAAAACCCAAGGTCGAGCCCTGCCACAGGGACGGCTCTGCCCGTGGGGCTGACTGCGGCTTTATCTCCTGCAGCATGGGGGGGCCCCGTGAGGGACTTGGTCGGGGGAGCGTTCTGGCTGATAGTGCCCACGTCGAAACACGTGTACTCACCACGGCGAAGCAGCCGCAGGCAGGGGAGGCGCATAAGCATGGGCAGCCCCTAGAGTCTCAAATATCAGTTAGTGAAGGGCTCCCGTGTGCTCGTGCTGGAAAAGGAGACTCTTTTTTTCCACATGTAGTAAAATTTATAGACAACAAAAAATTTGAAGTAAGATCACTTTTAGGCAAAACACAAATTCTTTCCAAACAGTGGGTCAGTGCAGCCAGCAAATCACCATAACATAGTGATTGAGCGACTGATCTGACTCTAGTGTTAGCAAGAGTGCAGTGGGAAGCACAGTATTAATAAAAATAGCCATGCCCCTTTAGAAAACTTCAGTTTGTAAATTTACATTTTGCATATATTTCAATGACTTGATTGAAATAATGTAGGAAACCTTATAGTTGGCATTTTAGAAAATTTATCAAACTACTCAACAAACTTTTTTCTATATAAAAAGCTAATAAAACGTCCAGTTTTTAATCTCAGGCGGATAACACAGGACACAGTCAGGATCCAGTTTAAAACTTGCTGAAGGGAGAAGCAGGCCCAGTGCCAGAGCAGGACAGCCAGCCCCTTCTGTGCGTGGGGAGGACGCCCTGGCTCGTGACGGGCTCTCCTGTACCTCACAAGCTCAGGAAGGTATTTCATGCTAACGCCTTTGTCTTGGTTGAGATGGGTCTGGTTACCTGAAAGTTAGTCAGCAACTCTTTGCTAGAAAAAATGCATGTGGCTCAAGTACTCTAGGGACATGTTGAACTGTCAAATGCGTATCCATTTCTTGACCCAACTAATGGAGCTGTACAGGTCATAACATCAGAGTACAATACAAATGTCTGATATACACAGGAAAACCAATCTAATCCACCCAGAGGGCTGCTAATACTATTTTCAGTGACCTGGCCTTTTTACACTGGACTGTTTGACATCTGGCTGTGGTGAGACATCTTCCAATTAATCTGGAAATCTAAAGTAAGACTCCCTAAATCACAAAATAAACTGTAACACAAAATCACATAGGTTCCTGACTGGAACCCAAAGTCTGCGGGTGGAGCTGTCCTGAATGGGGCAGCTCTCGCAGCTGCCTCTGCTCCCTGCGGTGTCTCCGTCTGGCTCAGGCTGCCTCTCAGAAGTGCTATGTGCAGGGACTTCTCCCAGCAGCTTAGTTTCGTGAGAGGAGCTGTCTGCCTGTTGCTTAGGATCAGTAAGTGACCACACAGCTGTAAATTTAACTGTTACCAGAGAATCATAGTGCCGTTTCCCTGCGTACGTTACTCTTATGGTTTTGTCTAAAAGTACTTTTTCATTCTTCCGTGCAGGCTGGTGAGCGAGACAGAAGTCTTCTTGAATTAGTGTATTTTTCAGAAGGCCCTGTGCTATATTAAATTGCAGAGATTCACTGTACATAGAGTGAAATATTTTCAAACTTAGTTTCCAGGCTATAACTTTCTATCCATGACATATTTTGATCGCAGTAATGCATCTATGTAGCTGCTGTTAGAAACGAACCTCTCAATTCGTGTTCTGAAACCTCGGAATCCCCGACACAGGCCTCTGTACGGTTAATCCCATGGTAATGGTAGGTCCTGTGGGTCTAGAAAGTCAGCAGAGAACATACTTGGTGCAGTAGCGCTGAGAGGAGTGAGTCCTGAAGATGTGTTGGGCATGGTGATGTCCAGCCACTCCATGTTGTCCAAGGTCGAGTCGGAGAGGTCAAGGGACAGACAGGGAGTACCTGCAGCAAACTGGGCCTCACAAGTCTCCATGGGGGAGTGTGAATGGTCCAGCACACTGGAGTGGTTCAGCAGGTCATTCTGGAGATCCTCGATCAGAGAGAAGGGCTCTCGGTCTTCACTGCCACTCTGCAGCGGAACAACTTCATTGGCGGAAGGTAAAGTTCCATCCAGGAAGGCTTCTAGTTGGTTCTCTAAGCTGGCAGATAAACTGTTCATAGGTTCTAAGGATACAGGTGGTGCCATTTGGACTTGGGGTGGTGGCCGGGATACCACTGTGTTGACTGGCATGGTGGTGATGCTGGCTGTCACTGGTCTCATTTTGGAAATTGGAGAAGGCTCTTCTTTTATAGGAAAGGAAATTTCTGAAATTAAAGAAATTAGTAAATATTTATTACCATTTAAAAATTTGTATTACTAGGTCATTTATTTTGCTGATTAAGTAGAAAAAGAATGGTGTTGGTTATATATAACCCTTGATAGTCTTTAAGATGAAGGATCATTTTAGCTGATGAATATATATTATACTGATGGGCTCCCAGTTCTGAACATTAAAAGCAGGTAGGTCCTACCAGTTAGGAATCAATGGTTTTGGGTTCGTCTTTGGGTCAAGGCTCTCAGGCAGGGCTCCCGAATGGATGCATCAGACCCTTAAGGTGAACAGGGCAGTGTTCAGCTTGAGCTTGTGCAGAGACAAAGTATATTTTTTTTGTGTGATTTTTTTTTGAGTTTAAAATGTACCAGTAGACACATTATCAACACATTTTTACCTGTGTACATGATGTATCTTGATTTTTATATTCTTCCCATTACCTTGCCTACTCTACAATGCAAAGTATAGGCTTGATACTATGAAAGAGCTAACCGTCTTTTCTGTTTAAAAAAAATCATTGTACCTGAACTGGGTTCCCAACTTAGCCATATACATTCTGGTATTAAGTTCTGGGAAGATACAATGTTTATAAAGGTTAAAGGAGATTAGCCTAAATTCAGAAATTAAACAAAATGACATTGAAGCTAATGTACCTTAACCTTTATAAGATAAGGTAAATCATGTGGTTTGTTTTCTGAGTTTGCAGGAAGTCTTAAGTT
This sequence comes from Petromus typicus, assembly GCA_004026965.1. Lineage (NCBI taxonomy): Eukaryota > Metazoa > Chordata > Mammalia > Rodentia > Petromuridae > Petromus > Petromus typicus. The sequence goes on along the minus strand of PVIR01000879.1, from coordinate 67,483 downwards.
ATTCCTTGCCAGAGCAAGTGGCAAATTAATGAACCATCTGCTACAGACACGGTGCTCACTTAACTATGTCTGTCTGATTAACCTAGCTTGTTCACTTTTATGAGGTATGACTAGTTTCATTTTTACATAGGTACATTAGGAAAAACAATGATGGTTCTTAAAAGCTCAATGACTGAGAAGGTTAAACAGGTGAGAAAAAGGATATAAGGAATGGGTCACTGTGTACTGTATGTTTTTAGGAGCTTTTATTTGTAATCATCTCTAGACTTTGAAAGGTTTAAGTGCAACCTAAATAGTCTTACAGTCAACAATTTAAATCTTATTTTTTATGACTGCTAACAATACACAGTAAAAACAAATAATACTGGATACTTCATCGTAAGGAAAATCAACTGTGAAAAAAATCAAAATTGCCTCATAACTTTATCAGATTTCAATTTTAGGCTATAAAAAAAAGTATAGCAGATTTAGCAATATTTTTCTTTAAATCAGACCCAGAGGATTTAGATGAATAGTTGTGGCATGTGCCAGGCAAGTGCAAGGTCTGAAGTTCGATCCCTAGTATCACAAAACACAGGATTATAGGCGTAAACCATCACACCTCATACTAACACTTGGGAGGCAGAGCCAGAAGGACTGCCATGAGTTTTAGAGGCTAGTCCGGACTACATGGTGAGTTCAGAGCCACACTGATCTATCAAATGAGATCCTGTCTCAAAAAAGAAAAAAAAAAATCCTAAACTCCGGGCTTGGAATGTCCGTTTTAGAGCTAGGGATTTAGCTTAGTGGTTCTGGCGCCTGCCTTTTAAGAGCAAGGTCCCAGGTTTGATCCCTGATAACCGCATACAACAGTGGCAGGCATAGTAGCCCACGCCTGTAATCTCAGCACTCGGGAGGCAGGGGCATAATTGCCGAATTCAGGACCAGCATGAACTACAAAGGGATACCCTGTCTCCAAAAGTCTAACAAGTCTAGTCTAGATATAGTATGAACGTTCTGAAAGAACAATCTCAATGAAAAATACCTGCCACAAATGGAGAACTTTCTTTCATAGGGCGACTGAAATGTTCTTTAGAATAATAAATAGCATTTTGTTTTGGTGAGGGTGGTGTAAGACTGAAGCAACTGCCTCAGCCCTTGAATTTATAGTTGTTTCTAAAGATATGCAAGGTAAGGTACAGATACACTTGACTTGGTGGCTATTTCTTTGTAAGACCATATATTATAAATGTAAAATTTCTTATGTAGAAAGTGCTTTAGCATTGCCTCTTGAGTTTTAGTAAAGCAATAGAGTCCAACTGGGTTGGAATATTCTTGTCTCACAGTAACTGATCTAGTTTTACTTTGTTGCTTCAAGATTTTTTGTTAAGGGGCCAGGGCATTAGCTCAGTGGTTCTGGCACCTGTCTTGCAAGAGCAAGGACGCAGGTTCGATCCCCGGTAACCACATACAATATTGGGTGTGAAGACTCATGCCTATAATCCCAGCACGCAGGAGGCAAAGACAGGAGGATTGCTGTGATGTGAGTTTGAGGCTGAGCTCAGGGCCAGCCTGAAGTACAGAGTGAGACCTTGTCTCAAAAAAACCCCCACAAAACCATTTTTTTTTTTTTAGGTTTTTTGAGACAGGGTCTCACTTTGTGGTTCAGGCTGGCCCTGAGCTCAGCCTCAAACTCATCACAATCCTCCTGCCTCTGCCTCCCGAGTGCTGGGATTACAGCGTGAGCCACCACGCCCGGCACTGTGGTATGTGGTACTGGTTGCTGCTGGGTGTGGGTCTCCACACCCAGTATTGTTATGTGGTTACCGGGGAATCTTGCGCTTGCAAGACAGGCGCCAGAACCACTGAGCTAACTCCCCGGCCCCACAAAACCATTTTTTTTTAAAGCAGGAATAAATCTAACATGTTACTGCTTAAAACTGAATCACGGGTTTTTCCTCCATTTATAGTCAGCTTTTGTAAATGGCCTCAGTTTAACAAATAAGTTGTTTAAATTACGTGTTTCTTAATGTCTAAAGATAAGCTGTGAACTGTAGAGAGAAAGTGTGATGGGTCTGAGTGTGGTGCACCCCCGTGCTCTCAGCATGCAGGAGGCTGAGGAAAGAGGGTCACCATGCACTTGGGCCAGCCTGAGCTAAACACTGAATCCATGTCTCAAAAAATCCAAAATCAAGCAGACAAAACCGTAATGCACTTGTGTTAAGAGGATTCTTCCTAGGACTGATGTGACCTACCTCCACTCTTTATGAGGATATCGAAGAGATCGTCCATGTGCTGACTATGTGCGCTGGAAACCTATAGCAAAGGGGAACACAAGTTAGTTGTCCTGCATACAAACACAGATGCATCATGCAACTGGGACCACAAAGGGACTTGTTTTATTGTTTTTTTTGTTCTGTTAATTTTTTCGGTTTTTTGAAACAGGGTCTCGCTTTGTAGTTCAGGCTGGTCCTGAACTCGGCCACAAACTCAGCCATCTTCCTGCCTCTGTCTCCTCAGTGCTGGGATTACAGGTGTGAGCCACCACCCAGTGTTGTATGTGGTTAACCGGGGATTGAACCCAGGTCCTTGCGCTTCCAAGACAGGCACCAGAACCACTGAGCCAAATCCCCGGCCCCATTTATTGCTGGATTTTGAGAGGCTGGTAATGGTTGAAAATATATTTGAATTTTTTTTTTTTCTGAGACAGGGTCTTGTTTTGCAGTTCAGGCTGGTCCTGAACTTGGCCACAAACTCAGCAATCTTCCTGCCTCTGTCTTCTCAGTGATGGGTTTACAGGCATGAGCCACCACGCCTGGCATTGTTACATGTGGTTACCGGGGATTGAACTCAGGACCTTAGGCTTGCAAGGTAGGCGCTGGAACCACTGAACTAAATCCCCAGCCTTGCATTATTTTTTTTGAGACAGGATCTTGCTTTTATACTTTAAACTGGCCCTAAGCCACCATCCCCACCCTTATCTTATGTGGTTACTGGGGGTCGAACTCGTGACCTTGTACTGGCAAGATAGGCACCAGAACCACTGAGCTAAATTCCCAGCCTCCTCATTTGTGTATGTCTAAAAATCACATTAGGGCCAGGGATTTAGGTCAGTGGTTCTAGTGTCTGCTTGCAATGGCAAAGTCCCAAGTTTGATCCTTGTTATAAAAAAAAAGGTGAAGGATTGAGCTCAATCTTTTTGGAGCCTGCTTTGAAAGCACTAGGTCCCAATCTCTGGTACCACACACCATAATGCTGGGCAGGGTGATCCAGGCGTGTAATTCCAGGACTCGGGAGGCAGAGACAAGAGGATTGCCATGAGTCCACGGCCAGCCTGAATTATAAAGTGAGACCCTATCTCAAAAAACAAAAAAAAATCACATTACTGTACATATATTCTCTCAGCTTTGATAAAAAGCGGCACTTAGGGTTACTTTTCGTATGCTATTATAATTCTCACGTCCCAGTAACCTTCTTATAGTATAGGTTAGTTTTATAAAATGGAGATGGCCTGGGGATCAAACTCCGGACCTAGTTCTTGTAAGGTAGGTGTAGTGCCAGTGAGGTACACCTCCAGCCCAGCGACAGGCTTCTTTAATGAGTGGGTTAAGACTGAATGATATTGTAATGTATACCTTTGGAACAGTTCCTTTTTTATTGCCAGATAGTATTCTATTATATGGAAAACTTTCAGTGTATTCATTCACTTTATGAATAGTTGAGTTTCCATCTATTACAAAGTTGCTGGGAAAGTTTCGTATATGTCTTTATGTAGTTATGTTTTCTTATGGGCAAAACCTAGGAGTGGAATGACTAGATCACAGAGTGGGTATACATTTGCTGAGAAATGGGCAACCTATCTTCCAAAGAAAATGTACCATTTTATCTTCCCATCAGCGGTGTGGGATTCCTACTGACTCTTTGTCGTCTTTGTCCCTAACATTTCATATGATCAGTTTTTACAGTTTAGACTTTGCATCAAGTACGCAGTGGTATCACAGTGTGGTTTTAGTCTGCATTTCCCTGGTAACTAATGATGGTCTGAATTTTTTTTTTAATGTGCTTATTTGTCAACAGTTTCTTCTCTTGGTGAATTGTCTGTCTTTTGTCAAATGCAGATTTATTAAGGTTGGTAAATCTTCACTAATCATTTCCTTTCAAACTGTGTCTTTGTATTTAAAGTGGCTCTTACAAATACATCCATTTCGTTATGTTATGTACTGCTGTATTAAAGATGACTCTGGAAACGTAGAGTTTCAGAGTTTAGGAAAGGCTTTTCGTATTCATGAGGTTGCAGTCCAGATAGGCTGGGCCAAGTTGCCTCAAGATTTGGCTGAGGAGCAGGGGTGGTGATTTAGCTCAGTGGTTCTGGCGCCTGTCTTGCAAGCACAAGGACCTGGGTACAATCTGCCGGTAACCACATACAGTGACGGGCGTGGAGACTCATCCCAACAGCAATCAGTACCACATACCACAGTGCCAGGCGTGGTGGCTCACGCCTGTCATCCCAGCACTCGGGAGGCAGAGGCAGGAGGATTGCTGTGATGTGAGTTGGAGGCTGAGCTAGGGGCCAGCCTGAACCACAGAGTGAGAGCCTGTCTCAAAAAACCTAAAAGAAAATTTGGCTGAGGAGCACTCCTGAAAAGTGGCAAGCTGTGCTGCCCATTGCTAGGAGGCCTCAGATCCTCTCCACATGTCCATGGGAGAGTTCCCATCCATGGCTTTTCCAAGGACAGCAGTGCACAGGAGAGCAGGGAAGGCTACGCCTGCTCTCACCTAGTCTTTGAAATCAGATACTATCCCTTCTGCCTTTTCTGTTCCTTACACATGAGTCAGTCAATCCAACTCAAGGAAAAATGTCAAAGGTTTGGCAAACCCACGTTAACAAACCCATGTTAAAAACATTTAAAGGTCTGTCCTTTTATTTGTTTACTACTATCCTATTTGTTCATTGTTGCCCAGTTTTTTTTTTTTTTTTTTTTTTTTCAGATTTAGTGTCTCACGATGTAGTTTAGGGGAAAAAAAAAAAAAAAGCTGAGCCCCTGGCCCTGACTTTCCTTAGATACAGCCTGTATCTAGCCAGTGGGTGGCTCGGTGGAAAAGAGCTAATGTGCACAATGATGTTGAGGTTCTGGCTTTGCTGTAATGGCCACTCTTAGCTCAGAGTCTACTCTGGAAAGTAAGTTCAAGTTTGAAGACAGCTTCAGAGAGGCAGGGAGCCTAGGGGAGTGTTTAGGGAGCAAAGGACACGTAGTACTACTGTTCGGCACTTACTAGGGGCGAGATGCACTTGTAAATAGAAACTCTTAACTCTCCCATCTGTTGGGATGGCTGTAGCTACTCCTGTTTTGTCGGTGAAGCAAGCAGAGCTTAGATGCAGGATAAACTCCTTGTGCAAGACCCTGGGCGAACATTCAGTGTGGTGAAGTCTCCTCCAAGACGTACTCGCCCGATCTTATTAGCAGACTTCACCGACAACCACAAAGAGGAGTGTCAGCTCCCTCGGACGATGGCTCTGAGTAAGAGCCTCAATACATTCGTGCCCTGGAACAATCACATTTGCCCTGAACATGGCTGACCACCTTGTCCCAAAGGAAAAGTTAAAACCACACCCTGGATTTCTCAATAAACAGTAATAACAGGTTATACTGCTTAAGGAAAGCCATTTGGGATTCTTCACAATAAGTGAAACTTAAGTAACAGTTAAAATACAAAGCTCCTAGCCATATCCTGGTCAGTTTAGAGAAGGGAGTTAGTACCACGCTGGTCAGAACGTGCTGTAGGGACCACTGCCTCTGCCCTGACTCACCTCTGAAAGGGTCGACTGCGCACTTCGCGTCTGTTTGATGGCCTCCTCGTAGCGGGGTGGGTCTTTCGTCTTGGTGACTGGGGTCCCAAACAGAGAGTGTTGGACAACAAACTGCTGGGGTGGTGGGGATGAGCTTGGCTGTCATACATAAAGAAGTGTGTGTTAGCTCTGGGCACGGAGCTTGCTCTGGCCTGGCTAAATGCACTTGTGGCTGGCACTGGTGGCCCTTGTGTGGAGTGCTCATCTGTATGACCAGATAGCTGAGCTCCTCGCGACAGGTGCCCCCATGAGTACTGATACTCAGTCACTCCCTGCCCCAGGTTGACGGCACACCCCAGTGAGCACTGTGGAGACAGTGGTACCTTGCTGGAAGTGTTGGGTCCATTTTGCAGGGAAGGGTGCGGGGTGGTTCTAGACTGAAGAACACTGCTGGAGGTCTTAGCAATGAAGGGCTGCTGGACTACTGGAGCGGACTGTCTTGGGTATGAAAGAACTGGATTTGGTGTTGAGTTTGTAAAAACCTGTAATGAAGAAACATGTTTCTTTTTAGCAAGGCTTGACAAATTCTATAAATGGGCATATACTTTTGGTCTTTACTTTAGGATAAACTAGATATCCCCCAGCCTTGCTCCCAAATGCCACACCCATATTCACGTCACCCTGTTGGATAGCATACTCAGTGTGTTCCACCTCGAACTTGCTCCTTCCTCTGAATACCCAGCCTAGAGGAATGCTTCAGTTCTCCACCTCAAACTCAGAAGAATGGTGCCAATGCATAGCTAACTGCTTTGTCTACTTGGTAGAAACTCTTAAGAGCTGGACTCTGCTGTGGGCTGGCCTGAGCCAGGTCCTCACTGTCCCCCAGGTCCAGGATCCGCCACATCCACTAGTGGTCTTGCCTTCATCTGTCTGTCTGAAGAGCTATCCGTCTGTTCTATATGGCAGGGGGGACAATTTCTTCCTGTGGGATGCCTAGAAAGTGTTATTTAGTTCCATCAAAAGCCCAAAGTTTTGGGACTTCTTTTATAAGTATTTTGTTATACTTCATAAAGAATTATTTTCTTTAAACTGGAAGTCATGATTTCTAATTTTAACTTTTTTTTTTAAACACAGGGTCTCGCTTTGTAGTTCAGGCTGGCCCTGAGCTCTGCCCACCAAATGTTGGGATTACAGGTGTGAGCCACCATGCCCGGCACTGTGGTACTGGGGATGGAACTCAGGATCTTGCACTTGCCAGGCAAACACTGGAACCACTGACCTAAATCCCTGGCCCTCTAATTTGGGTACCTTGAGACTTAGTTATGAAGCCCTTACTTAACCTGTTTATATGTTGTACTCTGCATTAGGAGAGCAAACAATTAGTAAGTAAAGTTGTTCTGAAACCCTGTAATATACAACTTGCCTCTCATGCTGCATTGGAGGGACAGAGGGAATTCTGAATGACAGCATGTATACCATGTGATTGCTGCTGTCTTAGCCCAAACAGTTGAGACGACCTGAGGCACAGACAGGTGCACCTAATTACTTGGTTCTTTTATGTTTAAGAAAACAGACCCACAGTTCTCAAGGTTTAAAATAGGAACACCTGTTTTTGAGGCCTGAAGATTTTTCTGGCAAGAAGATGTACACATAGCTCCATCTACTGGATGAAAAGGAATTTTGTTAAGGGGCTCTTTAATGGCACAATTTGGGGGAGGAAATCATGTGAAGGATGGTGAATCTGTGGAAACACACACTTGGAAGAAGTGTATGCTACATGTGGCTGAGGAGGAGCTGGTACAGTGCCATGATAAAGTCATCTGGTCCTTCACCACAAACTCTTGGAAGTATAAAGATCTCAGTTTGGACAGCAATGTCAGAAGTCACTTTCATTTTCCTTTAGTTTTTTTGAGACAGGTTCTCGCTTTGTCGTTCAGGCTGGTGCTGCACTCAATCCTCCTGCCTCCTAAGTGCTGGGATTACAGGTGTGAACCACCATGTCCTGCTGTATGGTATGTGGTAATAACTGCTGGTGAGCTTGAATTGCCATGCCCGGCTTTGTTGTATATGATTATCGGTGATTGAACTCAGGCCCTTGCACTTTCAAGGCAGGCATCAGAAGCACTGAGCTAAATCTCTAGCCTGTAACTTTCATTTTCAACTCAGGGAATACTACATGTCATTAAAAACTTATTTTAAAACTCACTAAAAATATACTTTTGAGGGCTGGGGATTTAGCTCAGTGGTTCTGATGTCTGATTGGCAAACCCAAGGGACCCGAGTTTGATCCCTGGTACCACATACCACACTTCCAGGCTAGCAAGGGCTTGGGAGTTTGGGGCCAGCCTCAACTATAAAGCAAGACGTTGTCTCCCAACAAACAACCTTCCCCCCCACTTTCGAATATTGGACTTGGAAGCTTAATAGTTTTTAGTACCAAAGAGCTCCTTCTCAATCCCAAATAAATGGCATCTGACCTAGGGCTCTATGGCAGGTGGAGCTTCCCAACAGACAGACTCTCAGGAAGATGCCCGGGGCCTGGCTGAGAAATTAGTCATGATCTGTCTGGAAGAATATCTACCAACCTTTCTGACTTGTGCAGGTTGACTGACCATGTGCTGTGGGAAAGCATCTTGTTTTTGAGGTGTACTGGGGGCCAGACCTGAACCTGAGGGCAAGGCCGCAGCTGGGACTGGTGCAGAAGTTGCCATCTGAGGCTGACTCTGGACTCCTGCTTGTGGTCGAGTCTAGGAGGTAAACAGAGTGTGACTGTCAGAAGCAGAGCTGGAATTGTGAGGTTAGGTGTAGAGTAACTGGTCACGTGGGATCTGGATCTGAAATGAATTAAGACAATATTTACAGATATGTACTTCACTTCATCTGTATAAATTCAAACCTTAGCAGTTCGTTAAAAATTTTACCTGATACAGAATATAAGACTGAAATACTACTGGGTCCTGTATTTATAATCTAAAATGTTTAAATCATGTTAATTTATCTATACCCTAAAAAAATTTTTTTGGGGGGTGATATCCTGTTGGGGATAGAACCCAGAGGCTCCCACATGCTCGGTAAGAATACTATACCCTGGCATTGTACTCTATTACTACTTTAAGGGAAAACATTTCAAATCTAATTTTTTTGAAATATATAATATATAACTATTATCTTAGCATTCAATAGGATGCCAGGACTTCGTGCCCCTATTTAAATAACAGTACTTAATACTCACTGATCAAACTCATCAATTCCTTACATGGCTAACATCTTCATATGAAAAGTTTAGGGAAATAAAAAACCAAAATAATAATTATACAGTGACTTGCTACATAATAGTTCAGGAATTAAAATACATTTAATAGCAACCAGGAAATCTGTGAGGTTTAACTGCAGCATATACTGTATATACTCTGAGGACAGCCACTGACATAATGACACAAGCCCAGGATACAACAGACTGTAATACTACATTATCAACTCTGATGTAAAATTTGCACCAAAATTCTTTTTTTTTTTTGTTTGAGACAGGGTCTCGCTTTGCAGTTCAGCCTGGCCCTGAGCTCAGGCTCAAACTCACATCACAGCAATCCTCCTGCCTCTGCCTCCCGAGTGCTGGGATTACGGGTGTGAGTTTCCACGTCCAGTATTGTATGTGGTTACCGGGGATCGAACCTGGGTCCTTGCTCTTGCATGACAGGTGCTAGAACCACTGAGCTAAATCCTTGGCCCCAGACCAAAATTATTCTTAAAAGGATGTAGAGCAGACTTTAAACTTCACAGACTGTTTACGGATAAAGGGAGTGAGACTTTTATATCTGCCAATGGGCTTTGGCCATAGCCTCCTAACCACAAGACTGTGAGATGAACTTTCTAAGCTGTTACATGAAAAGCACTGGTCCACATTTGGTTCAAACTTGCCATAAATGCACTACTTAAGAACAACTAAAGGTGAGTAAGCAGGTTATATAGACAAGTGAGTGTTTCGTGTTCTCCTGTGTTTTATCTCTTTCAATAATACTTTCACTTTTTTTTTTTTTTTTAAGACAGGGTCTCACTTTGTGGTTCAGGCTGGCCCTGAGCTCAGCCTCAAATTCATATCACAGCAATCCTTCTGCCTCCCGAGTGCTGGGATTACAGGTGTGAACCACCATGCCCGGCACTGTGGTATGTGGTACTGATTGCTGCTGGTGTGAGTCTCCACACCCAGTATTGTTATGTGGTTACCAGCAATCGAACCGGGGCCCCTGCACTTGCTAGATAGGCGCCGGAACCACTGAGCTATATCCCCGGCCCAATAATACTTTCACTTTTAAAACTGTGGTCACATTTTCCTTAGCAGTTTCACAATAATAGTGCCTTCCAAGAACTAAATTTGGTAGGCAGAATGTAAGAATCGGCTTAGGAGTCAACTATGGAATAAGACCTAGGTTTAAATGTCAACTCTATCCTTGGGGAACTTACTAAACCTTGGCTGGTCTTAGTTTCCTAATGTGGAAATGGGCTATAATACTTTGGTTTTCTGGGAAGGAAGTCAAAAGTACTTGATGCTGTGCCTTCTACATAATCCACTGTCTCAAGTATCTACACATTTGAATCTGTGCATAAAAGGGTGACAGAAATATAAAAACACCTGTACTTTAAATATATAATATTATACATTATAATATATATTACACATATATAAAAATATATATACTATATGTATTCTATATAATATATATGAAAAGAGTGCTATTTTGGCCAGGGGAACTGGGGCTCAAACTTGGGGCTAGCACATGCTTACGCAACTGCTCTACCAACTTAGTTGCATTTTCAGCCCTGAGTAGCTGGGATTACAAACGTGTACCACTACGCCTAGCTCACTTTGGATATCCTTGGCATATGAACACACATTTTCTGTAATAATGAAAAAGTGCAGGGATGATTCTATCACTAGCTATAAGGCAAAGTTAGGAGACACGCTTCCTACCTGGAGTTTGAGGCTCCCTACTGGGAGTTGCACTGAAGTGACACTGGAGCCTTGGATGGATACTGGGAGCAGCAGCTGAGCAGTCTGCGTGGTGAGCAAAGCTTGGGGCTGAGCAACAACAGTAGGTGGCTGTCCTTGGGAACTCACATAAAATTGTGAGACTACGCTCTGCTGCTCTGCCTGGGCCACAGGGACCTCTTGTTTGATGACGATAGCCTTCTTGGCAACAAGAGTCTGGGCACTGGTAGAGAGGGGCTGGCCTACGGACTGCGTGGCTGTCTGGATGGGCTGCCGGGGGCTGGAGCAGTCGGGCAGTGAGGCCTCGTCCTTGACGGAGGAACCAGGGCTCCCATGTTTCTGATCTGATGTGCTGGCAGAATGAGCGGCGGTGCTGGGCTGGGGTTCTGGTGGCCGCTGCTGCTGCCCTCGTTTTTCAACTTCAAGCTGCATCTTCAGAACCTCCACAAGCTTCTGCTCTTGTTCCAGTTTGCGCTTTAGCTCTTCGATCTGCTTCTCCTTCTCTTGGAGCTTGCGATCCTTCTCAGCAGCATCTAGTTCTAGGTTTGACAGAGTGCTACTGGTGGGACTTAGGCTATCTTCATGGTTTGCCACTCTCAGGGGAGATGAACTCAAGAACTGTGAGGGAGACATCATGGTCATGATCTCGGTGAAGGTGTCTGCCATGGCTGCGTCATCAGTACTGAGACTGGACTGTTCAGAAGGTGATGGCGAGATTGGCAGAGGGGAATGAAGATTTTCAACATGGGGCACACTGCCAGGTACAGCAGATGGCAATTCTGCCTTGAAAGTGGAGACTGAGCTCGTCACGGCATTATGAAGTGTTGTAACTGGCAATGCCATGGTGACTTCTGGGTTACTGGTGACAATTGCGGATGATGACACTGCGACAATACTACCAGAAGCAAGGCCACTGTTACTGACTTCTTGGTAGGGTTTCAGACGTTCAATGAGGTCCGGCTTGGTGCCTGACACGGGCAGACCCCTCAACTTAAGTTCAGTCTTCAGTTCTGATACCTGGATGTGGAGACAGAACAGATCTCTAGGTTTGTAACTTTGTGGCACATCGACAGTACACAGTGGACCCCGTCCCCACCCTAGTGATTATCTACCGAGCCCTCCAGAGGACCCATGAAACTGCTACGAGTACCGAGACCTGTGCGTACTGTGCACTTTCCTTACAGGTACAGAGCTACCATAAAGATTGGTGAGAAAGACAGACACAGAAAGAGACTAACAACAATCACCAACTATCATATACTGTAATAAGAATTAGTTGATGTGATCTTTACTCTGGTACCTGCATAAGGTACACGAGTAATGTTGAGAGTCACTACTGGTCATTTTGAAAGAAAGAACGGAAATAAAAAGAAAGCACCTTTATAAAGGTTAGCAACAATGCAATGAAGTCGAATGTGTACTGAAAAGCATGTACATCAGATAGACAAACCTGACCATCTGCGTCCATTTTTGTGGTACTTACAGAAGAATATCTCTACTTAGAATTATCACCTTTAAGTCATCCAAGCTAGAAGGCAGAGGTCCTGGCTTTCTTGCAGGAGCAGATGTATTCTGTCTTGGTGTGTTGGCCGGGGTACTGTTCAAAGATGCATTCCCACTATTACTTTTGTCATTTCTTCAAAAGAAAAAGAAAATTAATTTATAACAAAATAATTTCTAGGTTTAATACTGATTCTTTTAAGTTTCTTTACCTTATGAAGACAAGATTCAGTACTGTAAAGACATCAGATGAGCTTGATTCTAAGCTTTCTGTGAAAATGTAAATGACTAAAAATGGCCATGCCTCCTCAAAGGAAAGCAGCCTGGAAAAGCCACACTCTGGGATCAATGTGTGTTACACATGCAGTCATTATATTGTTGGAGGGCTAGTGAGTCCTGAAAAACTATCAGAGGGTGATGTTGCCAATCAGTGAGGTGAAGAAGGTCCTTCTAATCAATAGTGCTGGATATCGATACAGGGGGAAAAAAGGATAATACCTTCAGGGCCTTTGATTTGCAAAAATTTCTTCATCAGGATAGATAACACTAAATAAAAGGGACAACTTAAAGACAGTGAAAACTGAAGCCACAAAATAGGACAAGATATCGATGATGTATATTTTAAAAAAGGCCTCATACCTAGAAGATGGAAGTCTTAAAAATAATGGAGAAGTGGAGTGGGGCTAAAAGTATATCCAAACGGTCAATAAATATGCGAACAAGTGCTTAACATCTTTAAGTATGAGGAAAATGCAAAGGTACATCCCAAATAACCTTGCTGTCTATACTTTGGGCAACCAGAGCTCTTGTCACTGATGATACATGTGACTTGGGACAACTGCAGGAGATAAAAAAAAAAAAGTTAAGTTTTTTTGAGACAGGGTCTCACTTTGTAGTTCAGGCTGGCCCTGAGCTCAGCCTCCAACTCACATCACAGCAATCCTCCTGCCTCTGCCTCCCAAGTGCTGGGATGACAGGCATGAGCCACCACGTCCGGCACTGTGGTATGTGGTACTGGTTGCTGCTGGGGTGAGTCTCCACGCCCTGTACGGATGTGGTTACCAGGGATCGAACCTGGGTCCTTGCGCTTACAAGACAGGCGCCGGAACCACTGAGCTAACTCTCTGGCGCAGGAGATAACTATTTAACAGTACTGAAGAAAACAATGTGCCCAACCTATGACTTCGCAATTTCATTCCGAGGTAGACATGGAAGGAAAACATACTTACATATACCAAAGAGACATACCAGAATACTGTGGCATTACTCATAGTATCCATCATTGAAAGCAATCCAACTGCCCATCAAGAGTATGATATAGTTATACATGGACTACTAACTAGAACTGAAAACCACTGCTGTTTGCATCACTAAGGATGCATCTTATACTGTAGGACTGCACATATCTAAAGTTAAAGACCAAAGTGCACTGATCAAAGGGGTAGAAATCAAAACTGACACTGACAGGCACTAGGAAATGAAGTGTTCTGGTGTTTGGATGCAAGGATGTATTATTCTTTCAGTTTCTCAAACTATTTTTCATTCGTTATTGCCCCCTCTCCCCTTTCTGAATTGCCCTTCCCAGTTTAATGTCAGACATACTGCATATATTCACGTACTGTATGTATGCCTGAATTTTATGAGTAGCAGACCTTCTGTGAATCACCTTTTGCTCCCCTGTCCTTGGAGAATGTGTGATTTAATGCTCCTATTCTTGTTTTTAGTTGAGATTGTACATTATTTTGCTAGTGACTATGATTTATTGTTCATAGTTTTACACCCAAATTGAGAGTGGAAAAAAGAGAGGGGAGCTGGTGGTGGTGGGGGAATCACTGCACAGACACTGGCTTGGATCAGTTTTGTATTCTTTTTTTGAGAAGGGGTCTTTCTTTGTAGTTTAGGCTGGCCCTGAGATCAGCCTCCAACTCACATCACAACAATCCTCCTGTCTCTGCCTCCCGAGTGCTGGGATTACAGGTGTGAGCCACGACGGCCGGCACTGTGGTATGTGGTTAACTGGGGGATCGAACTTGGGTCCTTGCGCTTGCAAGACAGGCACTGGAACCACTTAGCAAAATCCCTGGCCCCTGAGTTTCGTACTCTTTTGAGAGAAAGAAAATCATGAACATTTTCCAGGAAGGCAGTACTGCATACCTTTCCTCTCCTTCCAAGCCTGCTAATAAAAATGTCCTGCCATTTCTACACCATTCTCCTTGACTACTCCTGGTTTTATGCCCATCTCTCCTGGTATATTTTCATGCTTCTTTCAGAGAATTACTATTTTGGAGGACAAAATCCAGATAGGAACACAGGCCACCCTAACTACCTGATTTCCAATACTGTACAAGAGCTTGGGTAACAACAAACAGAATGACGTCAACACTGAGCACAGCAGGTCAGCACATCCGACCTGAAGTCCTCATTTAAACCACAGTACAAGCCACTTGAGACACGCATTGACCCGCCCGTACTTGGTCGGTGCAGGCAGGATGGCCTGGTAGTTGTAGTGCTGCTGCTGCTGGCTCAGGATCTGCAGCTGCAGGAAGAGCTGCTGCTGCTGGAGCAGGCGGGCGTAGTTGGAGTCCATCTGCGGCTCGTTCTTCTCACCTTTCTGATCCGGTGGAATGTACTGGTGGTACTTTAACTTCTTTACCCGGGGTTTGGGATCTTTGCACTTTTTGCTGCGGTGTTTGTCATTTGGATTCTTGGGATGGCTTTGCTGTTTTTGAGAGGGGGGCAAAAAGTACTGTAAGAGATGCCGTTTTGTGAAATGGATTTCATTATTTGCAAACTAAAAGTCTACCCTAGAAACTAATGTAGTTAGTTTGGCAAGCAATATAGTAAATACATTTCAAAAAGCTATCAACAGCAAGAACTCTGGTGTTGCCTTGTTCCCTAGGGGTATAGTGACATACTCCCTCTAGATAATTTATTCAAACTCGAACACTTCCTTTTGGTCTCCTGGGTACACAAACTGCTCACATGTATTATCTCCTACTGAAAAACAGGTTGTATGCTAAATACACAATAGGGGAAAGATTAACTGCATTTCACTCTAACTGTAACATTTAAAAAACATCTATTGAATATGGAAAGGACAGGGAAAAAGAAATGCTTCTGTGAGAATTAGGCAGACTATAAAGCTGTCTCCAAGGGAAAAACATATAAATACTTAGTTTTTCAACAATTTTTTTTTGAGTTTTTTGAGAGATGGTCACTTAGAGCAATGCTCCTACCTCTGCCTTCCAAGTGCTGGGACTACAAGCAAGAGCTACCACGTCCGGCAGTTTGAACGTTTTTCAAAAATACATTTTTATTTTTTTAAACTGGACACCCATGCATCCCGTCTTATGACTATGATTCACATAATTTATAATATTCTACTTTTCAGAAGTCATATTATAACTTCATGTGAAAAAAAAGCTACTCAGAAAAAAACAGCACAAAACATGCAAAATGATCCTGAAGCTACTTTAGGTAATATACAAATTAATGAAAAAGATGAGATGTATAAAATGAAATATAGTTACTGATATTCAGTCATGCTACTAATTATATTATATATGCTTATATTGAAAGAATCAGAAAACTGGGAAGAATTCCAATTAGCACAGCATGTAAAACAGACATAAAACCTTTTCTCTAGTCTTCCTTTGCACTCACTGATGTTTAACATCATTGGGATGGTGCCACATATGCTTATTAGAGACATGCCTTTCTCCTCTTGCATTGGTTATGTTGTGAATTCTTCCCTTATCATACAAAATGAATGCACGACACGATGTCCTATGGCTGCCTTACAAAACAGTTTATGGGCCAGTACGTTGAGTCACGAGAACCAATTATGTGTATCTTTTCCCAACGCTGAATTTAGTGATGTCACATGCATAGCTAGAAATTGGTCACAGTGGGATACTTACACCATGGGAACCAGCAAAGGCAGTAGTAACCTGCCATTTGACCCTGACCGATTTGCTACATGTTCACCAGTGCACTGCTGGAGTAGCAATCCACTTAATCAGTACCATGTTTTTTGTAAGGAGTAAATGTGTATTGGAGAGGATTTCTCCTCTCACACTTGACCACAGGATCCGATCTTCCTTCAGTTCTAAATTTACTGAGTATCGCCACTGGCCACTCCTTCCTTTTCTCCAACCCTTGTCTATACCCACAATTCTTCCAACATTTTGGTCTCTTTTCTTCTAAATATCTCATCATCTCCCGGAGGCACTGACTGCTCTGGTTTTAACACAGATCTTGGCATTTCCCGAGCTGTATCTTGTCAGATAACAAACATGCCATCTCCAGCACTTATCCGTTGCCTCTGAGATGTTCAGCTCATTTCTCTTATGACCTTTTACAATGACTCTCTTTTCACTCCCGACTATTTTCCATTGTCCACCCTCTGCCAAATTCACTTGGCAAGACCACACACTGGTTTTCCATTTACTTCAGGGTTGCCCACCCCCTGCTCACCGCCAAGTGATAACCCTGTCTTCTAAATACAGGACAAATAAATGAGGAAAAAGCTGAGCTTCTCTACACCGCCTCCCCCACCCCCCGCCTGCCAATTCCTAAGTGCTCGAAGGTGGCTTCTCTCCCTGTAGCTATAGGTGAGCCACCGGTCCAGCTGCCTCAGCCCAGCAGCCCCTTCCTGAGTCCACATTCTCTCATCCACACAAGGCCGACTGTTCTGGGAACCTTGGCCTCTCTCCTGAGCCCTCTGTATCAGCTCACCAACATCCCCTCTTGACCTCCACATTCTACTCAAGCTACAGACTCTTTTCTCGTGATCCTTTCAACAGAGGTCATCAAAACAAGCTTTCTATGATGCCACCTCCAGTTCTGTTTCTCGCTTTCTTCCCACTCCAAGTTTTTGTCTCCAGCATTCAAGAGAAACTGTTTTAGCAGGGAGTTGCCATGCTCCTCCCAAAAGACCCACAGCAGCAATGACACATATGACCTCTCTCTCCTGGGAAGGCCTTATTCTATCATACCTGCTGCTTTTCCTCGGGCTTCTTTGCCACTCCTTATCTCCCCTAAATGCCAACGCCCCTAGGACTCGGTTCTTGTGCACTGGACCCTTGGGGTAACAATGGCCTAAAATATAAACAACTTAGGTTAGACTGAAATTTTAGTTTTAGACTGAAATTTTAGTTTTGACTTATAACGTCTTGAGTTATAACCTGAAGCTGGTCCCTAGTGCTTCCAGATGGTCTCAGATACAGATTTAACCATTCAAGACCTTTGAAAGGATCAATACAACACCCTTTCCTGTGTGGGGTTGAGAAATCCTAGGCCAGTATCTAAGAACACTGAGACCTGCCTATGTACCAGACAGTCTTTGAAAGCTGCGTAGATGAGATTAAGCCCTTAAGTGACCAATTTGAGTTATAATTAGCCGTCACGTATGATTTGAGTTCCTAATTTAAAGGCCCACTATACTGCTCTTTTGCTACTCTGAAACTGTAGGTAATTTTACCGGAGTTTGTGGCATTCAAGCCTGTGCATACAGCATGATTTCTGCATTTCTGGAGTGCTCTAAGCCTGGCTCTTCACCCAGCTGTCTCAGAACATGCCCAGTAGGCATCTCCTGCACATCTAACACTGCAGGTATCATCTTCTTTGTCACAGAAATTGGCAAGTGCAACTTGTTAACTGCTTAGAAACAAAATGGAAACTGGTTTGTGGCGACTCGCCCTAGTTGTGCATCTAACTGCTCGGCATCTCCTCCCAGCCTATCCTTCAAAATGTAGTCAGCCACTTCTGGTTGCTGTTCATTTCTAACACCATCCCCCACGCCGAGGCTGCCTCTGTGCCAGGCGATGAATGGCAACTTAACCTAGCCTGTGTTTCTCCCTTTGCTCTTCTACTGTCTCTAACACCAGCTCAAACCCTTCCTGCAGGGTGGCTTCTCACAGGCCTGATAGGCGTTGGTCCTGGCTTCATGGCTTACTTTGGTCTTTAGCCGTCCGTGGTAAGGTCATACTGGCTTCCAAATTCAAAGAATGTCCAACTCTAGAGTTCCCTACTGAGCCTGGCTCGTGGGTTTTCTTCCCACAGATGCCCTCATGGCTTGTACCTTCACCTCTGCTAGATATCCACCCAAGAAGTAGTCTGGTGTCACCTCCAGATGATCTGTGTCAAACAAAAAGCACCCCCCCCTCCACTTGCCATCACCTTTCAGCATTCTATCATCATTTTTACCATAAGGGTGGGAATATATGGTGTTTTGTTGCTCCATCTACTCCACTACCAGAGCAGTGCCTGGTGCTTAAAGTATCTGCGATTCTGAATAAAAGAATGATAAATATTTGTGTTGGTTAGAAATCACTATAATGATTAGGCACTTGAAGTACATCTCTCTAATGGAAATCATTCTTGCTTACTTAAGCATACTCATGGAATCTCATATTTCCGGTTATGGTCATTTGCTTATTTTGTTATCATTAATAAAGTTTACTTCTGTCTTTTCGAATAGGGTCTGTGATAACTTATATTCAAAAGGAAGTTTGAGAATAACTGTTACATCTGATGGATTAAACACTAGACCCAGCCGCAATCAGGAAGGCGTGTGTTGTGGGAGGGTACTTACACACAAAAGCCAGCATTTCTTAGGGTAAATCTTGGTGTGACCTAGTGGCCTGCACATGTCTGCTCTTTTGCTGAGTGAGCATGGGAAACAGCTTTCCTTATGGAGAAGCTGAAAGAATTATCCACTCCATGACGTGCCTCTTTTTTTTCTCTTGGCATAGTCTTAGGATTCCCTACTCTGTTTCACATTGTTAAGCAAACTTGCTTCCCCTTATATCAAAGGCTTTCTTAAAGACATCAGCAAATAGCAGAAATACAGAAAAAGGGAAACACAGGGGAGTTTTCTGTACTGGCAGAGAAGAGAGGGTTTTTTATAAGGTCTTGTCATTAATGCTGCATGCCTAAAGAGGCTAGAAGCGGAGGTTAGAGCTGATTTTACTGGCTCCAATGCTTAGCAACAGAAGATGGTAAAATATGCTGAAAAATGTTCCAAAGTCGTTAATACCCAGTCAGAACTACAGCCTTATTTCTAAGAAGGTCAAGGACAGGACAGCTGTCGTGGACAGACAGGAGAGAAACACACATCACGCTAATCTGAAGTAATCCTTTTTGCCTTAATAATAGTGTGCTAGACACACCAAGGTGAGACTAGAACACGGCACATGGGAGGCCTTCCTGGCGTTATCACTTCTTAGCTTTTCTGGGCTTCAGTCTCCATCTCTACATAATGATAAGAGGGTACCTAAGTCTCCATGTCCATGTTTAGTTCTAAACCTCTGTACTCTGCTAATGGCAGTAGAAGTCACTGCTGAAGTGACTACAAAGTGTAATCATTAGACTATTCCTTAGCTTACTCTCTCCATCTGTTTCATTTACAACTTTTAGATAATATTTCAAGACCTTCAAAATGCTGTCTTTTAGAACTTTGCTTCTTCCTTGGGATTGATTCTGCATTTTGACAATACAGGGCACAGCACCATCAACTGGAAGTTTATCTGAGAACAATATATGCCTCATCTGGCCAAATCTTCTAAATCAAAAACCATTTGTTTCCAGAGGGCTGGAAATTTAGCTCAAATGGTTCCGGCACCTGTCATGGAAGTGCAAGGGCCGGGGTTGATTCCCCCATAACCACATATAATACTGCGTGTGGAGAGTCACGCCCAGCAGCAATCAGTACCACATACCACAGTGCTGGGGGTGGTGGCTCACACCCGTCATCCCAGCATTTGGGAAGCAGAGGCAGGAGGATTGCTGTGATGTGAGTTTCAGGCTGAGCTCAGGGCCAGCCTGAAGTACAACGCGAGATCCTGTCTCAAAAAACAAAACTAAAAACATTTGTTTCTCTAAACCCTTTACATTTTCTGGCTTATCTCAGGGGGCTTGAACTTGTGCATAAAGTCCAAAACTGACCTGTCACCACAGATGGCTGTTTCTGAGGTTCTTGGACCTCAAGTGGAGAGCTAAAACGACATCTTACTGCTTTCCCACTTCATTCAGTGGCCCAACGGCAGCCAAACTGTGCTGGTGACAGAAAGATTCCTCAAGCATTGCTGCACAACCCAGCAGTTTTATACAGGCCAAACTCTGCATCCTTTTTTGGGGACTATAGGATGACAAGTCATGTACTGAAGGAGGCCATTTGAAATACACAGGCTCCAGGCCAGCAAGTTTTCCAGAGTTTAATTTTCAAGGCTTCAGGCTGAGAGCCAGGTTGGGCAACTTAAATCCCTCTGTCTTTGTCTACAAGTTCAGACAGTTATGAGTCAAGTTACACAACACTGTACCCCAGGTACCCACCTTTACCAGCGCAGGGGTAGGCTTTGCTGAAGATACAGTGTTCGTGGGGAGGACAGGGGCTGCAGACCTTGTGAGAGGCTGGTCCACAGTTGGAGGAGTTTTCAAGAATTCAGGAACTGCTGGGGATACTGAAGTAAACTGGTGGAAGAGGTAGAAAAGGAAAATGTCTGTGAATTCAGTGACAGTAAAAATAGAAAAACCAGAATTATAAGAGAATGACCTCATTTTTAAAAAGCTCAATCGAAAAGAAACAAAATATGTTACTGTGTCCAAGACTCAGATGGTGGGATAACATGATTTACTTCAGCGGAGCCAATAATTTAGTCTTTACTCCTGTAACAATGAGTAGCTGAAGCTAAATAAGGTTAGACCCATTCAACTGTAGTGTTTTCTTAGAAATATAGTCAAAACCACTCTTTTGGCAGAAAAAAGTCTAAGACTCATAAAAGTGATCAAAAGAATACATGGCATTTATAAAGGTTCCTCACTAAATAGGTCACACTAACCCTGGCTAATTCAAGAATGGTATTTGGTGTTCGCTACAGAGCTGGACCAATGTTCTACTCAAACCCCACGGCTGTGGTCAGGCAGGCTCTCTTAGTGAGTGCTCCCTCCCCCGACTGGATTCCTGATATTCTCATCTCACTTGCATGTGCTTGTGCTCCTGTCTCCAAACCTGACTAGCTCTCTCATGAACAATATCCCCCAATTTCTGCAACAAGCTGAAGAGTACATTTTGGTAAGACTGACATCTTACTTATTTCATTGACAGTGCCACTTTCCTTAACATGGAAGGTAGTTTCTTCCCAGGTGCAAATCAACAATGATCACATCTCATTTTGGAGTCATAGATTAACAAAGGCAGGCACAGAAAGCTTTGGGGTTTTTTTAGGTTTTTTTGAGACAGGGTCTCGCTTTGTGGTTCAGGCTGGCCCTGAGCTCAGCCTCAAACTCACATCACAATCCTCCTGCCTCTGCCTCCCGAGTGCTAGGATGACAGGCATGAGCCACCACGCCCAGCACTGTGGTATGTGGTACTGGTTGCTGCTGGGTGTGGGTCTCTACACCCAGTATTGTTATGTGGTTACCGGGGAATCGAACCCGGGCCCTTGCGCTTGCAAGACAGGCGCCGGAACCACTGAGCTAACTCCCCGGCCCAAGCTTTAATTGTTTTTAACAACTCTCACTAGCAACCTACATTAAAGCATCCAGTTACTGGAAACAGCTATTATAATCTATTATAATAATAACAACTGAATGTTGTATTTTTATTATTATTTGGATGTAATCATTACCAGCTTTATCTTAAGGAAAAAGGTCATTTTTTTCACTTTCACTCCCCAACTTTCAGTCATTATAGCCGCTGCCACCTGCCTTGCAAGTGCAAAAATCCCCTAACAACTCCAAAACAAAAAGATGAGGGGTCAGTCAGTATACCAACCATCAAAATCAGTTCTCTTCAAGTATGGAGGCTTTAAAATAGCAAACTGTTTTTTTCCTCCTCAAAATAAATGACCTGAAAACTCAGAGGGCTATTAGCAGCAAGAAGAAGTATGAGGCTTGGCGCATACAGTTACTCAATAAATATTTGCTTCATTGATGAATGGACATTCCTGTGGCTTTGCACAGCCAGGTCACGGTCTCAAGCCCAGCCGAGACTGTAAGTGCCTGAGCCTGCAACTCATCGTGCATGCCCACTCACTTTCTCCCTGAGCCTGCCGCCACTGATTTCCGTTTTTAAATAGTATTTTTAAGTATTGAGATGGCTGTATTCAATTTAATTTTCAATAGAAGTAATGTGAAAAGGTTCATCTAAGAAACTTAAATTCCATGTTCCAGGCAGATTTGTCCCCCAATAACCCTGAGATACCTAAAGCCTTGATAAACCTCTGACCAAACTTGACAGGTCAAGTACGAGATAGTCACCTCTTCATGGGATATGACTTACGCTGTTTTTGTCTTCTTTTTCCTTGCATATTTTTGGTTATGAAGATACTTATCTCTGGGTCAGTTTTCACAGAGGGGGAAAAATATTCTTCGGCTATAATATAACTCATGCACGAAGAAGAAACAAATATTTGCATTTGGAATTCTAACTGAGCACAGTATTTTACCAGCATGGTCCTTATAGACAGACAGCAGTGATGGATCTCATACAAATCAGTAAGTTTCATGATTTGAAAAAATATCCAGTCTCACAGATGTGCTATCAGCTGGAAGGCTGTGTTGCTAAGCTGTGCCCATATGACTCGCGCCTTGATTCCTGATGCTCTCATCCCACTAGTTGTTCATCATTGTCACTCTGCTGCTCAGAAAACCACAGACGCTGGGTTAACACAAGAATAATGCAACTGGGGCCGGGGAGTTAGCTCAGCGGTTCCGGCGCCTGTCTTGCAAGTGCAAGGACCCGGGTTCGATTCCCTGGTAACCACATAACAATACTGGGCGTGGAGACTCACGCCCAGCACAGCCACTACCAGATACCACAGTGCCGGGCGTGGTGGCTCACGCCTGTCATCCCAGCACTCGGGAGGCAGAGGCAGGAGAATTGCTGAGATGTGAGTTTGAGGCTGAGCTGAGTGCCAGCCTGAACCACACAGCGAGACCTAAAAAAAAAAAAAGAATAATGCAACTGAAGTACAGGGATTATTAACTTCACCTAATTGGAAGATAAATTCTAATTAGAAATAAACATCTAAATCCATATTTTTATTTTTTTAGCCTTTTTTTTTTTTTTTTTGCCTTTTTAATGTGCCCCGGGAAGAATGAAAAAACAAAAGAACACCCCTTGGGGTATTAGGCTCCTACTACCTGAAATTACAAAAGAAATTTAGATACTAGTAATTCTGAAATGATAATTTTTCCAAAAAGGATTAAGGGTATCTGGGCCATAAAGCACACAGTGCTATCTTCTTTGATGAAATTTATGGCTGCAAACGGAATTGGACAAGAACAAAACCCAGCTCAATGGTTAAGTTTGATGTTGACCTTATGGGGAAACTGATTTGGGTCTCATCCAATTTGGTTTATAATCAGAAAAATGGAAAGGAGTAAGGCTGTGAACCAAGGTACTACTGAAGTACATTGAAAAATGTTAAAATTTTTAAAGAAATATTAGGAAAATGTTTAAACTGTTACCAAGATCTAAGTTCACTTTATATACTATGAAAATTTAATTTCAAAATGATTGAGAATTATATCCCAAGAGAAACAATGGGTGCAGATTTGATTTTGTTTTGCTGGAATTGATCACTTTACTATCACAAGTTTAGATCTTATTTTTCTTTTACAGTACTGGGGACCTAACCCAGGACCTTTGCACTGATCTACCTTCTGGGCTTTTAAATTTTTTTTTCTCTATTTTTGACATGACGTCTTACTAAGTTGCTCAGGGCTGGGTTTCAAATTGCAGTCCTTCTGCCTCAGCCTCCCAGATTGTCAGGATAATAAATATCCACAACATGCTAGGTTAGAATTGTTTAATTTTCATTAAAACACTGTAAGATAGCCAGAAAAGAATTATTTGGAGCATTAATACCCATCAAGAAAAAGACTCAAGGACCAGGGAATTAGCTCAGTGGTTCCGGCGCCTGTCTTGCAAGCGCAAGGACCCAAGTTCGATCCCCCGTAACCACATACAATACTGGGTGTGGAGACTGAGGCTCAGCAGCAATCAGCACCACATACCACAGTGCGGGCGTGGTGGCTCACGCCTGTAATCCCAGCACTCGGGAGGCAGAGACAGAGGTAGGAGGATTGCTGTGATTTTAGTTTGAGGCTGAGCTCAGGGCCAGTCTGAACCACAAAGTGAGATCCTCTCTCAAAAAAAAAAGAGGAACAACGGAGATCCGTTCCCATTTCAAAATGTATCATAGACTGATTAAAAGAGTGTGGTAGTAGCATCAGGACTGACCTACAAATCAGTGGCAAAGGACAGAGAGTTCAGAAATTAACCATCACATACCAGGTCAGAAGACCTCCAACAGAGCATTGGTACCATCCAAAGGGAAAAGGAAACTTTTTCACCAAGTACTGCTGGGAAAAATGGAGATTCACATGCAAAAAGCACAAAGCTCAACTTTTACATCATATAAAATTAACTCTAAGCATGTAAATTACACTCAAAACTATAAAACTCAAGAAGGAAGGGGAAAGTTTTTTATTTTTTGATTTGCAATGATTTTCTGGGTGTAACACTAAGAGTAAAGATGACAAGGGAGACAAACATGACTACATCAAACATCAAAACTACATTAAAGAATATAATCATGGGGCCAGGGATTTAGCTCAGTGGTTCCGGCGACTGTCGTGTAAGCACAAGGGCCTGGGTTCAATCCTCGGTAACCACATAAAACAATGCTGGGTGTGGAGGCTCACGCCCACCAGCAATCAGTACCACATACCTCGGTGCCAGGTGTGGTGGCTCATGCTGTAATCACAGCATTTGGGAGGCAGAGGCAGGAGAATTGGTTTGAGTTCAAGACTGAACTCAGCTCCAGTCTGAACTACAAAGCAAGACCGTGACTCAAAACAAAACAAAACAAAACAAAAACCTACCATCAAGGAGTGCAATCTATGGAATGGAAGGACTATCTCATATCTGAGCAACGTAACTGACATATTTAATATTTTATAAAATCATATCTCACAAAGGGTCAATAACCAGAATATGCCAAGCACTTCTGTAATTCAGCAATAACCTGGCTTTAAATGGGAAAAAGAGCTTTAGAAGAAATTTCTTCAAAGATGACAAATGACCAAAAAGTACATGAAAAGATGCTATCACTTAGCATTACAAGAATCTAAATCAAAGCCATAACAAGATACTACCCTGAGAATCATTGTTGGCAAGACTGTGAAGAAAATTTTGAACCCATGGGTGTTGTTCCTGGGACTGTACAATGATACAACTGGCGCAAAGAATGGTGTGACAGCTCAAAGTAGGCTGGGCACAGTGGCACATACTTGTAATCCCAGCTACATGGAAGGCTGAAGCAGAAGGATTGCAAATTTGAAGACTGCCTGGGTAATGTAGCAAGACCTTGTTGTACAGTTATAAAGGCTGGACAAGAACCTCAAGGGTGGAGTACTTAGTTTACCTGCCTCAGGCCCAGGATCAATTCCCCGTACTGCAAACACAAACAGAAAGTGAGAAAAACCCAAATCATATGCTCTAGTGACCTCACTTTTGAATATATTTCCAAAAGAACTGAGAGCAGGTCTTGGAAGAATTTTTGCATACCCACTCGTAGCACTATTATTCAGTGTAGTTACAAGGTGCAAGCTACGTTAACTGTCCATCAAAGGATGAATAAAACATGTTTAGACATGGGTCTAGACATATATATACAAATATGGACATATATATTCATTAACTAATGGAATATGATTTGGTTTTAAAAGGAAGGAGATCCTGTCACATGCTACATAAATGAACCTTAACATGACAACAAGTAAAATAAGCCTGTCATAGTAAAAGACAAATGCTATAGGATTCTTTCAGGAGATGTCTAAAGTAGATGATGTTACTCTAGTAGTGGGACAGACAGGAATGGAGAAGCTGCTTATGAGTATAGGATTTCAGTTTTCTTATCTGAAAAAGTTGTGATCTATTACACAACAATTTTAACTGTACTTAACTGAACTATGTACAGACATTCCTCATATTTGGACTGGAACTCATTTTTTGGGTACAGTTTGATGTATCTTTGTTTATAGACTATTTTTTTTTTTTTTTTTTTTTTTTAGGTTTTTTGAGACAGAGTCTCGCTTTGTGGTTCAGGCTGGCCCTGAGCTCAGCCTCCAACTCACATCACAGCAATCCTCCTGTCTCTGCCTCCCGAGTGCTGGGATTATAGGCCTGAGCCACCACGCCCGACACTGTGGTATGTGGGTACTGGTTGCTGCTGGGTGTGAGTCTCCACGCTCAGTATTGTTATGTGGTTACCGGGAATCGAACCTAGGTCCTTGCGCTTGCAAGACAGGCTCCAGAACCACTGAGCTAAGTTCCCAGCCCTAGCCTCTGTCATTTTTAGTACTGTACATCTTGTTTATATAGTACTGTAATTTTTGATGACTGTAATGTACAGTACAGTAGTAATTATCTGTTCTGTTATTATGCAAGTACAAGTTACATAAATAAGCAATTCACTTAACCTAGTTGTAGGAATGTGATCCGGTCCTTTAGGAATGTCTATACAGAAAAAAGATGAATTTTTGATATACAAAACAATGTATCAGGGCCAGGGATTGAGCTTAGTGATTTCAGCGCCTGGCTTCCAAATCTAAGGTCCCTGGTCCAATCTCCGGTAATCACATGCAATAATGCCAGGTGTGATGACTCAGCTCACCATCAATCAGTACCACACACCACACTGCCGAGGGGGCATGGTGGCTCACGCCTGTAATCCTAGCACTCAGGAGGCAGAGGCACGAGAGTTGCTGCTGAGTTCTGGTTTGAGTTGAGGAGCAGCCTGAACTACAAAGCGAGACCCTGTCTCAAAAAATGAAACACTTTTAGGGCCGGGGAGTTAGCTCAGTGGTTCCGGCGCCTGTCTTGCAAGTGCAAGGGCCCGGGTTCGATTCCCCGGTAACCACATAACAATACTGGGTGTGGAGACTCACACCCAGCAGCAACCAGTACCACACACCACAGTGCCGGGTGTGGTGGCTCACGCCTGTAATCCCAGCACTCGGGAGGCAGAGGCAGGAGGATTGTGATGTGAGTTTGAGGCTGAGCTCAGGGCCAGCCTGAACCACAAAGCGAGACCCTGTCTCAAAAAACCTAAAAAAAAAAAAAAAAAAAGAAACACTTTTAAAGTGGATTACAGGTTTAAACTATTTTTCAGCACTTGCAGATATTTTAGTGCCACTGAATATACAGTCGAATATACTGTGTTTATTATAAAAGGGGTATCTTTTCTATTTAGGGATCAAACCAGAAAGGCCGTACCTGGGCCGGAGTGTTGGTTGTCACAGGAGATGGCGATTCACTGACTTTTGGCTCACTTGGGGATGCCACTGACCCCTGAGACTCCTGGCTTGCAGGCTGGTCTGGAGACAGAGCGTCACTGCTGTCTTCATCAAATGAGAAATCACCCTGAGTGTGGGGAAAGTCCTCCTTTCCAACGCCTGGAGAAACAAATGTTAATTTATGCTTGCTTTGGATACCAAACTTAATATAAAAAAAGGAAAAGTATTGCTCCCCTAGGAGTCTTTTTTTTAAATCTATGACTTGTATTCTGAGTAATACAAGTTTGGCCACTCTTTTATGATTATGACACAATGTATAACTAACTATTCTCTAAATCTACGAAATTTTCTTTTATCAATATAAGAAAAGTGCTTTTTAATATTTTCTTAATATCTACATGTAATACATTAAAATAAAATTGAATACAATACACATTCCAGTGGAAACACGGACCTCTCAGTACCCATGAGTGAAGGGGGATTATATCATGCCTTTGGATACAACTACTACTAGCTGCATGAAGTGTAGAACATAGGAACATTTTTAGCAATACCTGGAACGCAAATGCAATCAGTAAAATCCAAAATGTGCGACATGCTTGAAGACAACACAAGCCTGTGTGGTCAATAAAAAGAAAAAAAAAACAGGGAGGAAAACTCATCCACAGATCATATTAGGATTTAAATCAGGTTCAGTCACCATGGGAACCTAGCCTGGACTCTGACCGAGGACCCTAGTATTAAGAACATGAGGCATTTGAGAGAGCACATCACTGGGTATCTGTTTTAAGTTTGCAATTCAAGCAACAGCCCAGCTGGATTCCTTTGCCTTTGGGGGGCAGTCACCACGACAGAAAGGAACTATGGTTGATAATATGACTT
Source organism: Petromus typicus (assembly GCA_004026965.1). Lineage (NCBI taxonomy): Eukaryota > Metazoa > Chordata > Mammalia > Rodentia > Petromuridae > Petromus > Petromus typicus. Next base: position 39,041 of record PVIR01000879.1, on the reverse strand, counting down.
AGGATTCATGATTACAAATGGCCTAAGCTTTAAATTTCAAACTAAAGCAAAACATGAAGTTTCCAAGAGTGAGAGAAAATAAAGTAGGATTATAACTTTTCAAAACTGCTGTGCTGGTGGCCCACACCTCTAAACCCAGCACTCGGAGGCAGAGGCAGGAGGATTGCTGAGGTTGAGGCTGAGTTGAGGACCAGACTGAACTATAAAGCAAGACCCTGTCTCAAAAACAAAACAAAATAAAACAAAACAGAACAGAACAGAACAAAACAAACCTGCTTGCTGCATAAGTGGTAGTATTCTTGAAATGATTCCCCCCCCCCCCCCCGGTAAAACTTATAGGAGAAATAAAGAGAAACAGCAGGCTATAGATGTAGCCCAGCATGTGGTATGTGGCTTAGCATGTGCAGGTCCATGGTTTAATTTCTAGCATCAAGGGGGAGGGAAACGACACTCATCAGAAACCAAGTACAATGAGCCCAGCATTGGATGGACACATACTACCTGTCTTAAAGAATATGTTTGTAGGGCCAGGGATTTAGCTCAGTGGTTCTGGTGTCTGCCTTACAAGCTGAAGGTCTGAGTTTGATCCTGCTAACCACACACAACAGTGTTGGGCAAGGAGACTTATGCCCACCAGCAATCAGTACCACATACCACAGTGTTAGGCGTGGTGACTCAAGTCTGTAATCCCAGTACTAGGGGGATAGAGGCAGGAGGATGGCTGTGAGTTCAAGGCTTGCCTGGGCTACATAGTGAGAGTTTATCTCAAAAACAACAATAAAATAAAACAGAAAAAAGCTCAAAAAGATTATGTTTATAAGCATCTACTGTCTTCTTTTTGGAACTAATGCTGAATTAACTATCTTTTTATAAGAAAACAAATTAAAGATGAAAAGTTTGTAAAAATATTAAACAGAAACTAAACATCCTAAAAGAGTAATTTAACCTAGAAAATGTGATAATGAAATCAAAACAGCAAACTTTAACCTCAGATATAAAAGGGGAATGTGGGAATTGGTTGCCAGCTGCCAATCTTCTAGTATATAGTAAAAGCAACAATTACTAATTTCTAATTAGGTTGGAAAACCATAGCCATGATTACTGGCTTTTAGTTAAGTATTGGCTTCTAATTTTTATAAAACATCCAAGCTGCTTTCTCTCAGAGAAGAGCACATTTGTATCTTGCCTATAATTGCTTCCTTCACGCTGGAGTCCACAGGGAGGATGTTCTTCTCCACCAGCTCCATAGGCCCCGGTCTCTGCGCAATCTTCTCATTCAGATCATCCGCCAGTCGGGCCCGTTTCAGCTTCATCTGTGTAGCCTGCAGAGATGGTTCTGCAAATGTTTCTAAAAGAGAAGGCATAGTTTTAACTATTACTTGAATTATTATTTCGATTTTATGACGCTGTTTTAGGCCAACTAATTGAACCTAATTGATTTAAACACATTCATGTGTTCTAAACATTTTTATTACAGGACAAAGTGCTCAAGAATGCTCCAGGATACATTCTGTACTTTTTATTTCTGGATAGCACTGTCTAGACAGTATGGATTCCGATAGACTTGCATTATTATGATCTAAGCCCCAAATAGGGTCCTATTATCATCACTTATAGGAGAGTCAACTTCACATTTCTTAGATGTTGTGGAAACAGAAGATGATGAGATGGATGTGGCCTGACTTAAGAAGTTTACAGTTCTACATTCAGCTTCAATGGACAGTCAGTTCCTACACAGGGAGACATGGCTGCTTAGGATATAAGCTTTGGAGGGTCAAGGGAGAAGAGTTATAATTTATAGTATTCTTAGACGGATCCTTCTGTGTCTCAGGTCAATCATAAGAAAATGGGCTTACTCCTGAACACAGAACCTTGTGTCTATCAGAACATCGAACTACATAGAAATTAGTAGCATACAGAAGCATCAACTCATCTATCTAAAAATATATGCAGTTGCTACAATTGTATATATCTCCTAACTAATTCATTTGCTTTAATCTGTCAGTTATTTGTGTTTCTGGCAACTCTCTTCTTTATTGTTATTTATCAGTAATACTTATACTTGTTTAAAAACAATCATACAGTGACAATTTCAAATTCCAGCTGAAAGTTACTTAACTACTAAGTTATTCTGAAAGTCTTTCACAAAATTCCCCCTGAACAGTCTCAAGGTTAAGTCATGTTCTGCATTGTTCAGGTAGAATAGCCTGGTTCAAGCTCAAAGCTCACTGCAAGCTCATAGTTGGTTGGCTATTCTTCATCACATACATGCAATGTCTCTCTCCACCAGATGAGCTGTGTGCTTACCAAAAGTAAACTGTCTACAAGGTACCTTATAACTGTTTTGAATCCAACTGTCAATACATAATTTAGCTAAATAGTATGAGAAAATGCTAAATTGGATAAAACCATTGTTCCTTGGAAACACTTTGGAAAGATGTAATAAGGTGAGTCATTAAAAGAAATCAATGATGTTGGGTGTGGTGGCACATGCCTGTAATCTCAGCACTTGGGAAGCAAAAGCACGAGGAATGGCACGAGTTTGAGCTATCTTGGGGTATGCAGTGAGTTAAGGGCCAGCCTGAACTAAAAAGCAAGACCCTTTCTCAAAAAAAGAAATCTGCATCAATTTATTTTGGGCAGTTAACAAATATAAAAGATTTGGGAAAAGATTGTAAATATAAAAGATTTGGGAAAAGATTGTAAATTCTAAGATGTCCAGCTCAAATGCTTTCCAAAGTGTCTTGTAAATTTTTATTGCACCATAAATGGAAGTTCTTCATAATGTACAATGCCTGGGGCTCTACAAAGAACAAATGATGTGAACTCCATTCATGAAAGTCTTCCCTCAGATGAAGGCTTGACCCTTTGGTTAGAATACTGGCAAATAAATACGCATTTTTCCAAATTAAAATGTGAGCTCATCTCATTTTTTTTTTTTTTTTTTTTTTTTTTTTTTTTTTTTTTTTTTTTTTTTTTTTTTTTTTTTTTTTTTTTTTTTTTTTTTTGAGACAGGGTCTCACTTTGTGGTTCAGGCTGGCCCTGAGCTCAGCCTCAAACTCACATCACAGCAATCCTCCTGCCTCTGCCTCCCCAGTGTTGGGATTACAGGCGTGAGCCACCGCGCCCAGCATTATGGTATGTGGTACTGGTTGCTGCTGGGCGTGAGTCTTCACACCCAGTAATGGTATGTGGATACCAGGGATCAAACCCGGGTCCTTGCGCTTGCAAGACAGGCGCCGGAACCGCTGAGCTAACTCCCCGGGCCTGAGCTCATCTCATTTTTATAATTTTTCTATACAGCACTCTTAAATAATACAGGAAGATGATACAGAAGGACAATTAAATCAGATGAATCACCTCAGGTTCATTTCCAATGTGTGCGTTAAGATCTACGTAGGACAGCCTTCTGTTTTTCTCCCATTAACACCCAAAAGACAGCAACACGTTCTTAGTCTTATTATCATTTCATCTTCATGAGGCTGAAGCTAGATTTTGACTGTTGAACCTCTGAAAATAATTTACACTCCTGCCTGTCCAACTGGGTTACTGTTAAAGTACTTGAGATGATTTTAAAATACTTCAAATATTGAAGAATCTATTAAAGAATTCTATTTCAAAAACACCAACTAGAAAACAAATGTCTTAAAAATGACAGTTCACTCATATATACTGTTAGCTTCGTAATTGCTGAGATCTCATTATTTAAAAAATAAAAAGTAAATATAATTTCTTTTGATAACTAAATGTATTTGCTTTGATATTAATTCTATCAACAGCGCGTGAGAAGCTAAGTTTAAATAGCTAGCACTGTTATTACATAAACATCCCTATTTTTGGCACAGACGGAGCCATTTACTACGTTACTCACCCGTAAACGACTTCTTTAAGAGTCACTTATCCTTGATAGCTGGCAGCTGCTCTGCTCTACTACTGGGGCTCTGAAAAACCTTTTCTACTGCAGTGGACACCCAAGAACACAACCGAAGTGGAGAAAGGCACATAGCTCTGACTGTGTGCCTTTCAAGTGAGGAGGATGGACACGTGTTTATAGATTCTTCAGGTCAGAGAAAACCCTAATAGGGTTCACAGAAAAACAGACTTGGTACTTGAAACTTCTTCACACAACCTGTCCTTCTCTGCCTTTTCTTTATTATTACACCACCTTATTTACTGCCCCAGAGGGCTTCTCAATTCTGTAGCTCACTGGTTTTGCATGGTCATTACCTCTATCTGCCATTAAATTCTAGGATGCAGGAAGCCATCTGCCTGTTCACTAGGTCCATTGTGGTGGCCAGTGGACGAACACCTCTAATAACAGTAACTTTGTCACCTCCTAAAGATTTCATTTTTGATTATTCTTCATGCTAAGCTATAATCTAATATTGTACAATGTCAGCCTAACTGTAACATTAATTCTGATGCAATCATTAGGCCCAGAAAGAGCAGGTCTTTCTTCTGACAACTGTTTCTAAATGTCTTTAAATTTTCCAAATTCTCCCTAAATCTTTTCAATACTTAACGCGGGACTATCACAGGATCAAGTTCCTAGTCTTGCTCAATAAATTAGAAAAGCAAAACAAAGAAAATGTAACTAGGGAGTTTTAATGGAGGTGTTAGCATCTGAGAATGCTCTGTCTTTATAGAGAAAAACATCCAGGCCTGAGCCACTTGTTTAGTAGGAATGGAATGGGAACGGTTCCTGCTAGCCTCCCAAATGGCTCGAGGTCACTGAGACACTTGGTGGGGGTGTCTGCCGTAATGGTCAGATTAGCCTGAACTGTGGTAGGTAAGTGGCAACAAAGAGAAGATGTGGGTATGGGCTTCTGTGCTGGGTAGACAAAGTCCAAGTAGGTGAAAATCTATAGTTGGAACTGTGGTAACTACATCCTCTGTGATTTAATGGGCAGGACATGGGTCTCTCACTGAGAAGGAAATGCACAAAAATGCACCAATAATGTTTTTCCAGGACAGTATGGGAGAGGAACCTGTGGTACAGGCTGGTGGGGAAGACTGAGCCTATCAACTTGTTATTTGGAGACTTAAGCCTTCTGCCATACATTTAACACCAATATTTTAGTTTTGGGTCTTCCTATTGCTATCCAATTTGGAGGACGTCAGTCCCTGGGATGAAAAGTTAGTAAAATAGGAATAAAGACAAATGATAGAATTCTCACTTTTCTTCTTCAGAAAATACATTGATACAAGTAGAAATAAAACCTTTACCTTCTAAAATGTGCATCCTGACAAGTTCAGAACGATCTGGTCGACTCCGAATCTTGTGTTTCAAGAAGTTTTCAGTCTTTAAAAAAAACAGGGAAAAGAATTACCATATTATTTATGATTACTGCATTAAATTAAATGCAGTACTTGGTACTTGAAACTTTAATCTCCTATTAAATTTTTTCCATGGTGCTCCATTTAAATAAACTGTATTCCCTTTTTCTGATGCCTCTGAGAGGAAGACTAGAAATCAGAATTTAGAGAAATTTATATAATACATAATTTAAACTATAGCTCTCAAAATCTTATTGGGCAGACAGTAAGCACTGTATAGACTTTTACAATCTGGCAAAATAAAAAGGAAAGCTTATGATTTTTTAAGGTAACTTTTGAATAAACATAGAATTTCATCATTTAAATGTCAAAAATCGTACTTTAGGTCAAAAAACCCTACTCAGCTTATGTTGTAAGACTCTAAGACCATGACTGCATTCTAGAGAATTTTGTTTGTTGAGATACTATGTTGATTAGGCTAGTCCTGAACTCACTATGTAGCCCAACCTGGCCTTGAACCTGTGGTGATCCTTCTACTTTAGTCTCCCAAGTACTGGGATTCTAGGCATGTACCACCACACTTGGCTATTCTGGGGAAATTTTCATCCTGCATGGTAACAATTAATTTCCCCCAAAACAAGACAAAAGAGAACAAATATGCATAATGGTACTTTTAGTACCAATGTGGTATCCAACTGTAATACAGCCATCTCAAAGAGCAAAGTGGAGTTGACTGTAGCAACGTTCTCTGACTCAACCTCATCTCCTCCCCTCAGTCAGATGCGGAGGTAACACAGACCAAATAGGGGAATCTCCTAAGGATCTGGTGCTAGCACATCATGTGGCTGTCCCTCTGCAGGCTAACAAATGGGAAAGTGACTCCGTCTGTCTCTAACCCTTTTCCTTTTGGTAGCATGGATCCAAATCAGGACCTTGTCCTTGTGAGACAGGAACTAGAACCACTGAACTAAACCTGCAGCCCCCGATTCTGTCTTCAAAAACTGTTATGCAGTGAGAGTAAGAAAGTAAAGAAGAATGGTTTGTCCTTTATTTACAAAACTAGTAACTGGTTTTTACAAGAAACAAAATTTTACAGCCATCTATTTTCTATAAACCTTTACAACTACCCCAGAACATATGTTCTTGAAGGGGGACTGTCTTGGAAATACATTGTATTAGCTCTATTGGTGTGTTTAGGAATAAGACTGTTTGTCCACCGGTACTTGAGAAAAAAAGCATAGGACAACATTTTAAAGCAAAATTCTTACTCTGGCTCGTTCCAAGCTTTTTATCTGTTCATGGAATGCCGCTGGGCTCTTCAAAGCTGTGAGGGGGAAAATAAATAGTTGCCACATATAAATAAAAGAGTTCATACTTCAGTCCAGGGTACAGTGTATTATGTGGATAATTTTTGGTGCACATCTATAGTTCCATTTATTTAGCAGCAGTGCAAAATCTGAAACCTTAAATGTTAAAACAGAATTGAAGTTATGTATTTCACAAATAAAACAAGCACACATTTGAAATAGGAACTGACTAAGAATGACGATACAAACACTGGATTGGACTATTTCTTACCACTTCTGGAACAGATTTCCATTGCCCACAAAAGGGTCTGATTTCTTGATAGGCACTTGCTATTAAAGGCCATATATGATACTAGAAAATGCCTATATATATTCAAAAGTGGCCTACAATTCAATGTGAAGACACACAGCACTCTAAGTCTAAGAGATCCGAGCTACCATTTATTCAGAACCACAGTGCTGGGCCAGCCACAGTGTACTGTTACTGGTCTTAGCAGCAGCCCCAGGACAGGTGAAGGGCTCAATAACAGTGAAGGGCTCCTAGGGTCATATAGTTAGATGGTGGCCAACGTGAGGTTAAATCCAGGATTCTGTGTTTGAGAGGTTCATATTCTGTCTAGTGTACCACTATGTATTTCACTCTAAAGACACAGTGACTCTAAAACTGCCAATGTATTAAATATTTTAGACTCTCAGCAGGAGGGTAAACATGTTTACTAAAACATGACCTACTATGGAACTTCTGTCACATATTGCAAAATCTGCTTTGTGTATGTCTACTGCTGACAACTATATCTCACGTATAACCACGGGCAATGAGTGGATGGGGTATACTGCAGGACTAAGATTCCTTGGGTTGACAAGACTTGATCAATCAGACTGTGAACATTATTTTCAGCCCTGATCTTTAAAAGTACCGTAGGAATCCTCAGAAGGCCACTCCGGCAAGGTTTGGGTGGTATATTAGATATCAAAATGGGATCCTGTTTGACTGCTTGGTTCACAGAGATCAATGTGATGGAGAAATCTACCAGAGGATTACAGCTGCTTTTAACTACTGGAACAACAGATTTAAAATATTTAGGCACTCAATTTAACAGCCATCCAGAAAAAAAGTTTCACTGGGAAAGAAACCTTACTGCAGAGAAAAAGCATTCCTTATCATAAACCATTAAATGATTCACATGCTACCTTTTAGTGATATTTAAGACTGGGAAGCATAAATTCATTCTATAATTTCTAATAGTTCAAAGCAAATTAAGTTAATTCTTAGAAAAATTTTTAGAAAAACCCAGATCAATAATGCTACAGCCTACACAAAACAACCATCCTTTCCCTGTAAACTATAAAAGCTGCCAGAGCTAGTGATGAAAGGTAAAGAAACAACTCAGATAAATATTCTAAAGTTTAATCAACTCAAAAATCTCTTGAAAGGATTGAATCCTAGGGATACTTAGGAAACATCTGTACTTGGACCAGAAAGATTTTATTAATTATAAACACAATGTTCACTAGTCTTATAAGTGAGCTGCATTTAATCATATAAACCACAGTATAGCACCAAAGATAAATTAATGTGGATGAGTTAAGTAAAATGAGATTACGAATTTTATCATGTTACTTACGCAACTCTAATCTCAAATCCTTTAGCAGAACAGTCACTTCAATTATTTAAAAACTAAAAGAAACAGTAAAGTTTGTCCAAGAACTTCTAGTATCTTGAAAATGTTCTTTGTACAACATAAAATCCAAATCTACCTTTTAGAATCCAGGTGCCTGGTTTCTACAATGTATTCTACATGATTCTTTTAGGCTGACATTGCTAATGTCAGACACCTCTGATAATTCAGTTGTTAACTATGCTGAACGAATGAGTACAACTGGAAGGAGGTTGAGTGGGGTACACAATCTTCTTGACTGTGTGCATCTTGCTATGTACAGAAGTGGGTAACAGTGATGTGGCAGTCTTACGTGGCATGATGCCCTGGTCCACCAGTTGTTCTCTTGTCCTCCTTTGTTGCAGCCTTAGCTGGAGAACTGTGGAAAGAAAATAATCACCACTGGAATTACATACAGAATGACTACCTCAACCATCATTCCCACTCCTACATAGAATTTCAAGAACAACAAGGTATGAACACATATAATTTGTTCATCCATGTCCACAGCAACATTATTCAAAACAGCCAAATGCCCATCAATAGTTGAAATATGATAAATGCAACTTACACCAGTTCCACAGTGGATACTATTAAGCATCATTTCATAATCAAACAAGGATACTAAATGGCACCATACAACTTAAAATAAAAAATTATTTTGTGATTCTGCCTTTTCGGTAAACTCTAAAGTTTACCCAGTTTAGTCTTTTGTTTAGTTAGTAATTTTAATTTGATGACTAAAGTACTTTCTATTTAAATGGATTCACCCAGTAATCAGCAAGTAAACAGAGAAAAGAAATATGAGGTTTTCTGATGTTCTTCAGTTTTTTTTTTTTTAAATGGTGGACAATGGGCTGGGGATTTAGCTGACTGGCACTGCACCTATCTTGCAAGCATAAAGATGAGTTCAATCCCTGGAACCAAAAAAAAAGTTGACGGCCAGACTTTACTTTAAGGAAAGACTGACTTGTTTGCGTGCATTTGCCCAATCATGACTCACCAGCCCAAAGTAGGGTATAAACTCAAGGCCTTTGCTGTCACCTAGGTAGGATTACCCATTTTTATTTTTTGAGATATAAGTCTCACTAAATTGTTAAGCTGCCGGAGGAGGATGCACTTGGGATCTGTCAGAGTTCTGGTTTTAGACCTGAGTGCCATCAGGAATAAGTTTTAAGTACGTTTAACAAAGTCAACATTCATAAAAATCAAACCTATGAAATATTAGTAGTGACCCAAAGGGAAATTTTTAAATTAATAATTTAGGTTTAGCAATCTACATACACAAGCCAGAAATCTATTATTCCTTATTTAATAAAAGAAAGTAAATTATTAGAGCTGGTAGAGAACAAGATATTATGTAATGAAATGAGACCAGTCTTTCAGTTTGCCAAATCTAATCAAAATTTCTTTTCTAGAATTTCCAAACAGATTCCTTTTATAGCATGTTTACTTTTATCAAGAAAATAAGTCTATTTTTAAAAAGATGAAAACATGAAGTGATGTTAAAAAACATTTTTCCTGGATAGCCTTACATTAAATTTTAAACTGCCACTTTCATTTTTCTTTGAAGTCATGGATGGAAATCAGGTTAGGATGATTAAGGGTTAGTTTAGGGAATGCTCACTTATAAAAACAAACGAACAGACAGACACTCCCCAAGCCTTTATGTGTTTTTAAGCGGTGCAGAAAGAAACCCGAATTTCCAAGGGGGAGGTGGTGATGGAGCCAGGGCTGGCTCTGAGGGCAGCACGGGTGGCCAGGCCTCCTGCTTGCAGGGACCCCCGGCTCTGACAGCCTTACTGTGCGTGGCCTTGTGCAGACTGCAGAGCAGAACTCATTCTGAGATACACTTCACAGAGCCTAAACCAAAAACGGCTTTTACAAGTATTTTCTTATGCTTTCTAGATGTGAATGTCATCCTTGACTGAACACGGAAATGTGAATTTTTGTTTTTTGTTTTGGGTTCACAGGATCATAAAGTTTCACTGCTATCTCATTTAGAACTGAAGTAACTGATGTCAGACTATTACCAAAAGGAAAGTTAAACAAGTGTAAAGAAAACATATGCATGTTTCTGACTTTAAAATATTCTGAGGTTTTCAGTTAGCTGTGTGCTAACAAAGATCTTCTAGATAAGAATAATTTATTGAGAATAGTATGTTCCCTGGACTTTACCAAGAGCAAAACTAAGGAACAGACCCATGGATGTGAGGACACCCAGCCAAGGGCCTGCCTGCCTTCTCTGAGGGGAAGGGAGGATGAGAGACACACACAGGCAAGGGAAAGGGGGAGTACGGGGGAGGTGTAACAACCACACACATACAGTAAATATCCTGCCACTTGTCATGTTTAAAACACAATTATACGGCAGGCATGGTGGTGTAGGCTCATGATACCAACCACTTGAGAGGATGAAGCCTACCTAGGCAATACATCAAGAACCCATCTGAAAACAAAACTACCAGGTGTGGTGGCGCACGGCTGTACACCCACCCAGCCCTTGGAAGACTGAGACAGGATTGGTGGGAGTGTGAAGCCAACCCGGTGAGCCCAAGGCCAGCCCGAAGTACATAGCGAAACCTTTTCTCCAAGAAAAAACCAAACCTAGTTAGTTATAGTATCTGTTCATATCAAATACAACCTATCACTCAAAACTTAAGCAAGGTTATTCTGAGAACAACTATTTAAAAAGTGCCAGTCAAAAGGTATAGGCTGGTAATTTTAGAATACATACATTTCCTTTCCTCATTTTGTAAAACAACAACAAAAAAACAGGTTTAATAAATGACAACAGATAGCTGCACATTACAGGCAGATCATCCAAGACCAGGAAGAAATAGCACACACTGAATGATAGGGACAACTTAAAAACTTCTTGTAACACCAGAAGTAGGGGAGAATTTGCTGGCAATTTTCTGGTACTGTGAAGTAGATAAAGGGCCCTGAAAAACAGGATCTGTGATCTTTTGGATGATAAAAATCGTAAGTGGCATGCAAAGGACACCCAACCATCACTGGATGGAAAAGAGGGTATGATCTATTTGTGTTTCACAGTATCATATCTTTCTTAGCTACCCCCAATTCAAGGCATTAAAAAAAAAAAAATAGAAACCACTTCATTTTTTCTTTTTGTGGGACTGGGGATCAAACTCAAGCTCTTTTGCTTCCAAGGTAGGTGTGGTACTACTTGAGCTAAATCCCCAGCCCTAAAGGTATTTTTTATTTTTTAATCAAATAAATTTCACATACTCCAATAGTGATGTAACATACCACAGTAAGAAGTAAAATGGAGAAACTAAAAAACAAAAAACAGAAACAACAACAAAAAACCTGCTGACAATTTCACAGAGACAACTGCTGTGACACTTCTACTACATTTCATCTTTAAGTAAAATTTTTGATTCTCTGCTTCTATATAATTACATTCTACATGTAATGATAAACATTACTTTAATGGCCACACAAAATATTCTGTTGTGTGCTTATGCCTACTTTTTAAATTATCTCCCTCTTCCCAGTAAGGTTGTTTCCAATTTGAGTCTCCACACCCCAGTATTGTATAGTTACCGGGAATTGAACCCAGGTCCTTGCGCTTCCAAGACAGGTGCCGGAACCACTGAGCTAACTCCTGGGCCCTGGAAATAGCATTTTTAATACTGCACAGATTTTCTACATATGAGAAAGTATCTTTTTAAAGTTAACTTTACCCTGCTCTTTACATAATTTAAAGTGACAAAATTTTAAGATTAATTTCCAGCACAAAACACCTTAAAATATAAAAATTTCTATGATGGAATGCTTATAACCCAATTCAAAAATTTTAGCTGCTTTTTGAACCAACATGATATGTGTATTCTGTTTTGCTTCTATTAGGACAGTGCCTGAAATGTGTCCTTAATATAAAGTAGAGTGTTTTTCACTCAACAGGAAGAGACACATTGTGCAGCTTAGTAATAACAGAGAGCAGAGAGCAGTTTAGCAAGCCAAAAGAAAGCTTTAGCCCAGGGAGTTTGCTACGGTACAACTGAGGACTATGTATTACAAAAATAAGGCAGAAATGACAGTTTTTGGGCAACAGAGTGGCAAGCAGCCATGGTCTTGGATGCTCTATGGTAACTAGGGCTCAGTAACGGAGTATTAGGGAGTGTGGGGTGAGGAGGGGAGAGGGATAAGCAGCTTTGTATTAAAGGATCCAAATGTTTATTATATAATTGTAAGTGGACAGAATAAACTGCAGAATCAAACTGCAGAGATCTGGAAAGATTTGAACTGTACTCTCAGACCCCACAGTCTGGTTTTTTGTAGGGGAAAAAACTCAAAAAAGCCTAAAACCTCAGCAATCAAGTAAAGGCTGAGTGGACCTCAGATAAAAGCACAGATGCGAAACTATAGAATACTCCAAGATTGCTTAGTATTGACTCTGAAGACACAGACAAGCAATACAGATTCTGGTTTCAGTTTTTGTTTTTGCAAACAGATGTTTGAATTATTAAGACAAAGCTGTTGGAGTCTAGCCATACTTCATTATGTATTGTTTAAACAGGTTTAAGTGAGGGGCCTGATTCGATAAACACAAGATAATTTAGGAGGGCCAACGTTCTCATTTGATCTTTGGAGCTTGGAATGAGGATGAGAACATAAGCCACTGTTTATCACTGTTTTGGTATTTTATCAGGCAGCACTTTGGTGGTCAAACTATTACAATTGTTTTATCATTTATAGATACATCACATTTTGAAAATAAATTTAGGATGAAAAGAAGAAAGATTGAGAAAGTACTTATACTTTTCTCCAAAAATACTTTTCATTTTTTCTTTTTTTTTTTTTGAGACAGGGTCTCGCTTTGTAGTCCAGGCTGGCCCTGAGCTCAGCCTCCAACTCACATCACAGCAATCCTCCTGCCTCTGAGTGCTGGGATGATAGGCGTGAGCCACCACGCCCGGCACTGTGGTATGTGGTGCTGACTGCTGCTGAGCCTGAGTCTCCACACCCAGTACTGTATGTGGTTACCGGGGATTGAACCCGGTTCCTTCCTCTTGCAAGACAGGCGCCGGAACCACTGAGCTTACTCCCCGGCCCCATTTTTCAGTTTTTTAAACTAGTAAGTTTGTAGTACATAATGATTACTTTCCTTGTTGGGAGGTGGTAAGTGTTGTGCACAACACATCTTTATTCTTTTTTCAATCCCTTTCTGATCTCTTCTCTTATCTCTCCATCTCTTGGTCATTTTCCCTTTTGCAAAACCTTGATCTCTCTCTCTCTTCTTCCTATTATCTTTTTTTTTTTTTTGAGGCAGGGTCTCACTTTTTGGTTCAGGCTGCCCCTGAGCTCAGCCTCAAACTCACATCACAGCAATCCTCCTGCCTCTGCCTCCTGAGTGCTGGGATTACAGGTGTCAGCCACCACACCCGGCACTGTGGTATGTGATACTGAATGCTGCTGACTTTCTACGTCCAGCATGGTATATGGTTATTGGGGATGGAACCTGGGCCCTTGTGCTTGCAAGACAGGCGCAAAAACCACTGTGCTAAATCCCCGGCCCTATTATCTATTTTTGTTTTGCTCTTTATTTATATTTTAGCTTCTCATATAGGAGAAACCATGCCGTTTTTAAACTTCTGAGTCTCATTTCACTTAACACTATAGAAATGGTGCACCCATTTTCTAAGAGTTTCCAAGTCAAGTTTATCCACAAAGAGTTAAATGTTTAAAATGGTGGTTGCTATTATTCTATTACTTTAGGCACTTTGTGAAGATGATCACCCTTCTCAAATACAAGAAAACCATGAGTATTAAAAAGAACCCACACAGATTCAAGAGACATAATTCTTTGCTGTGAATAATTTACTTGTACTCACAGGGGGGGAAAAGTCACACTCTGAAAGGTTTCCTTCTGAGCCTGGACTACTGTCTGTACTGTAAATGTCTCAATTTATGCGATATTTTATTTACAATTTTCTTATTTGCCAAAATAAAAGTGCCCATACACAATCACATAAAAAGATACTAAATGGAAAGGAAAGGAGGGAGAAGATGAGTAAAAAGAATTAAGACATGTTATAATCATGTACCAAATCCCCATGATGAATGTAATCATTAAGAACTAAAAACATATACAAATAAAAATAAACATTAAAAAAAGCCAATAATAGAAGGCTATTTATGGGTGAGACATGGAAGGATGGTACAGCAAAGAGCTTGACCAATTGGGTCAAATGCTGCTGTTTTTTTTTTTTTTTTTGAGACAGGGTCTCACTTTGTGGTTCAGGCTGGCCCTGAGCTCAGACTCAAACTCACATCACAGCAATCCTGCCTCTGCCTCCCGAGTGCTGGGATTACAGGCGTGAGCCACCACGCCCCGCACTGTGGTATGTGCTACTGGTTGCTGCTGGGCCAGCAGAGTTGGCCACTGAGTCTCCACGCCCAGTGTTGTATGTGGTTACCGGGAGATTGAACCCGGGTCCTTGCACTTGCAAGACAGGCGCCGGAACCACTGAGCTAACTCCCTGGCCCCAAATGCTGCTGTTTTAATATGCAGAGGCGCTGCTTTGTGAATGAAGAGGACAATCAGATGGGAGGACAGGCGTGTGAGTGCAGCTTGTGGAAGCATGCTGCTAAGATGCCGTCCACAAAGGCTGGAGAAAGTAAAGCTTGCGGATGTCCACTGTCAAGTGGAAGATTCTTCAGCAAGTTCACACCTGAAGAGCAAGGGAAGGAGTGAAAACGAGCATCGACAAGAGAGGGATGAGGACAGAAACACAGTAGGTCCCTGGAGGGCTGTGGGAGAGGATTTGGCATCCCAAAGCTGCCTTTTATTAAGAGATGCTTTATCCTCACAGGAAGGCCCTGGGGTCTGGGACATCTAGGGAGCTCCTTAAATGATGGCTTTTATTTTCTTAGAGAACGAAAGAAAGGTTGTCACTTGAAAGTAACACAGGGGGGAAGGGAAAGTTAATTTTGAGGCCAGTAAAGGAGATGTGAAATACTCTGCATAGACTATGAGAAGCAGAGAAATATTGTAATCTACTACGTAAATGATCCAACTGAGAAGGCAACAGTCTGTGGGAAGAGAAGTCAGTAAGGAAAAGTCATTGAATGGCTCATTTTTATCAGAGAAAAAGACCTTGAGATATAAAATTAAGAGTACTTAGCAGGTCTCTCTAGAGCTCCTCATATAAAATTTTAGTTAAGGACAATTATAGCCCAGAAAAGCTATTTCTAGCTGAAATGCATAGAACTGAAAACAGGTCCTCCAGCAAGTACATGTACATACATGTTGAAAGCAACATTATCCACAAGAGCCAAATGATGGACACAGCCCAAATGTCCTTCACAGATGAATGGAAAAATTGTGGTCTAGACACACAACAGAGTATTATTCAGATATACAAAGGAGTTAGTATTAACACATACTAAATGTGGATAAACCTGGAAAACCCTGTGCTAACTCAAGGCCAGACACAAAAGGCCACCTATTGTATGATTCCATTTATATGAAACACCAAGACCATGCAGATGCAGATATAAGAATGCACACTGGTGGCTGCCGTCCACTGGGGGTTAGGGCAGGTGGAACAACTGCTTAATGGCTGTAGGGTTTTCTTTTGTGGTGATAAAAGTGCTTTGGCACAAAAAGGCAATGGTACAAAATACTATGAAAATACAAAATGCCACTGAATTATTCACTTTAAAATAGTTAATTTTATGTGACTTTTACCTCAGTAATGAAAGAAAAATGGTTAGGATGACTTTTAAAAGCTTAATTTCTCAATAATTAAACTTCCAATTTTTATTTTTGGAGATAGGGTCTTGATTTGTAGTTTAGGCTGGCCCTGAACTCGGTATACAGCCCAGGCTAGCCTCGAACTCACAGCAATCTTCCTGCATCTGCCTCCGAAGTGCTGGGATTACAGGTGTGCACCACCACACCCAGCAAATTTCCAATTGTCTACCCAGCCACAGTTGTCCACATCTCACGAACATAATTCTATCGACCATTTGTGGTGACTTGATCTTTAGAGATTTGATACCCACAGTAACAACTAAGTATCTCCCATCACACTGAATTCTAGGTGGGTTTTATTTTCCTCAAACTATCTTTTTCTTACAAGTCTAGTATCTTTCACAATGCTTACCATAGAAGGAAATGGTTTTATAAAAATGGAGTATTACTCAGCCATAAACAACGATGAATTAGAGACATTTACAGCTAAATGGATGCACCTTGAGGACACTCGTAAGTTACATAAATAGGATACAGACATGCAAATACCATATTGTTTCTCTAATGTGCAAAAGTGAAGGTGTAAATGAGGTCCAGAATGTATGGTAAATATTGTGAAATAGGAAGAAAATGCTCAAAGTGAAAGGGGAACTGGGTAGGGGCAAGGGACAACAAAGAAGGGTAACAAAAATTTGATGGTAAAAAGGAAAAAACAGAAAACATACATACATACATATATATGGGGTAGGGGTTGTAGGGAGGGTAGAGGAATAGGAAAAAATAAGAATCAAGACATATCATGCACCAGTACAAATTCTCAATGAGGAATGTGATCATTATGTATACCTAAAATGTACCAATAATCTTAATTTATTAAAAAAGTCATGCTTAAAAACATGTTTTATTTCATTTCATGTGGTGTAGTTACAGAATGTATAAATGAGTTACTGTTTTCTAAGAACAGAGAGTACAAAGCCACATATAAGAATAACCTACCAAAACTTCAAGGCGTGGTAGCACAGGTCAATTATCCCAGCACTCGGGAAGCTGAGGCAGGAGGATCACTGTGGGTTCAAGGCTAGTGTGGGCTACACAGTGAGCTCAAGAACAGCCTGAACTACACAGTGAAACCCTGTCTCGAAAACAAACCACCACCACCACCGTAACAAGAAAGAATAAATTATCAAAATTATTTTCCCTAGGGAAGAAATTAATCACGGGGTAAACTAATACTGTTTCACTTCACTGTGTGAATTTGGAGTCTGAGGTTTTTAATTTTTTTAATTTTTTTTAGGTTTTTTTAGGTTTTTTTGAGACAGGGTCTCGCTTTGTGGTTCAGGCTGGCCCTGAGCTCAGCCTCCAACTCACATCACAATCCTCCTGCCTGTGCCTCCCAAGTGCTGGGATTACAGGCGTGAGCCACCACGCCCGGCACTGTGGTATGTGGTACGGGTTGCTGCTGGGTGTGACTCTCCACACCCAGTATTGTTATGTGGTTACCGGGGAATCGAACCCGGGTCCTTGCGCTTGCAAGACAGGCGCTGGAACCACTGAGCTAACTCCCCAGCCCCTGAGGTTATTTTTTATTTGGTGCTGTGGTAGGAATGTAAGAGTGAACACTAAAAGAAGACTAAGTTAGAGGCTATCTGTAAACAAGTAAAGATGACCAAGAAAAAGTGGTGATTTCTTTTCAGTTGCATTTATGATTTATGTGAAATCCATGTTGCATTAAAGAAGTGAGAAAGCACTTAAGTACTCTCACTGATAATGAAAAGTGGCAACCAAACACCTCAGATTTTTGATTATTTTTCAAGGGTTTAATAAGGTAAGTTTCTTCATGTAATTTTAAAAATGAATGTGAAGATGTCAAAAATAAAATGGTGGTGTGTAAGTGCTGTGCTAACTGAACTGTGTAAGCAAACTTCCACTACCATTTCCTGTCTGGAACAAAAGCACAGTTACACAATACGCACATAAATCCAGAGCACAAACAGCATTTACATCAGGAATTTTTATATTATGACTAGTTTCTGACTAAAAAAAAGTAACAACATCAAGTGAACTCAAAAACCTGCCAAGTGCTATCTGAAAAAAGGCAATCCTTAGACTGCGTAGGCAACACTGCCTTTCCTTCATTTCAAGGCAAGACTGTAAACTGTATTTGTATTAAGGCTCAGAGTGGGCAGACTGCAATTCTAAACCTCTGTATCTTGCCTGTAAAGAGGTCCCACAACTTAGAATGCATCATTTACTCTCTATTGGAAATTAAAAGAGCAAAACCTCAAATGCTAGCACAGTTACCATTATTCTAAGGTACTGCACCGCAGGTTTCCTGTATTAATTTGTAGCACGAGGTCAGAAAGACAACGTTTTTAACACCTGGTCTTGGAAATTTACAGCTCTATAGCTCTCTGGTTGGCTGCTGCTTCAGTTGCCATAGAAACAGACTGCTAAAAATGGGGCATGTTTCTTTAAAGTGATCATACCTTCACACAAATTCCCTCTTTCTTTTCAAAGTTGGACCAAATTTAAGGAACGTCACACCATCAGTGTAAATGCAATACAAATAATAGGCACTACAAAAGCAAAATCACGTCCTTTATTGCCTCCTCACAGCAATCCTTAGAGAGTAAATCAAAATCTCACTTGTTTATTCCAACAATATTTTTTAACCTGAGACAATGAGAATCTATGTCAAAACTTCTAGGTTTCCTATCTACATGGTTTCGAAAGACAATGTTTATTTTTCTTATTCTGAGGGAAATAAAACTTTCCATTCCACTACTTTCTACTTCAGTGTAGAGCTCCAGGGAGAAATGCTCTGAGTTAAACCTTTGTTTCCTAATTCCTGTGTAATGGCACAGTATACACTATTTGAAGGATTCTGTAATTTCTTAATGTAAATTCCAAAGGTGGGCTTCCTGAGTAAACAATGGGACAAAGGAGTATTCTTTACTTTTACCCTCCTCAAACAGTAAACATATGATGTTTGGTGAAGTCATCTGGCTCAGGTTCAGTATCTCGGTTTTCCTTTTCATTTTGTGCACCAGTTTGTGCACCAAAACCTAAAGATTAACTAAAAACGGTTGCAATTTGTGGTGTTCTGGTATCATAGCAACTACACATGAGGATCCAGGTGATGCTGTATCAAGCCGCCATGCACAGCCTGGAGAATCACCACATTGTTCCTTACCACATACAACTCCTGTTGTCAGGTACTACAATGCCGTGTTTTATAAAAATAATACATGTAGGGGCCGGGGAGTTAGCTCAGTGGTTCCGGTGCCTGTCTCGCAAGCACAAGGACCCGGGTTTGATTCCCCGGTAACCACATAACAATACTGGGTGTGGAGACCCACACCCAGCAGCAACCAGTACCACATACCACAGTGCCGGGCGTGGTGGCTCACGCCTGTAATCCCAGCACTCGGGAGGCAGAGGCAGGAGGATTGT
>PVIR01000879.1:0-19520 GCA_004026965.1 Petromus typicus | reverse complement strand
GTAGAAAGTTTCTGATGTTTGGATGCTGTCAGTATTGAGAATCCAGGACAAATTTATTTGGCTTTACTCTTTCAATTAAAATAAATAATAGGGCTGGGGATATAGCTTAAGTGATACTGTGCCTACTTTGGAAGTACAAGAGCCTGAACTGACCCCTTGTACCGGAAAAAAACAAAAAACAAACAAACAAAAAACTGTACAATGCAAGCTGATGACCATGCAAACCAGAACATACAGCTTCTATAATTTTCTAGATGAGAAGAGAATACATACATGGCTGGGGATGTAGCTCAGTGGGACTGTGACTGCCTAGTAAGCACAAGGTCCTGAGTTTAATCTCTGGTGGCAGTGGGGGTAAGGCAGTCTTACAGGCAAAGACAGACAGTTATACCTCCTGGGCAGTGGTGCTCAGCTGGAAAACTGCTCACCAGGATGATGCCCATCTGCTTCCGCAGCCTACACACTGATCTGACTCTGCCTTTAACTGGAAAGAAGGCCTTACTGTGTTTCAGTTACCAGCCTGGGAGCTTTGTATGTTATCACTGTCTAATCTCCCTGGCAACCCCATCAGGTAGTACCAATATTTATTTTTACAGCAAAATTAAGGATGTATCCAGCAGTTAGGGAAAAGTACGAATAAGAATTCAAGATGAAAAAAATCAAGCAGTTTCTGTTCATAATTTTTCTTAGAAACAAATAGTATATAAACACAAGAGTTTTCCACTACAGTATTGTTAAATCTCACTTGGCCACAATGTAATTTCAGCAATGCTTTATACCATATGACCCTTTTTTTTTTTTTTTTTTGATACAGTGTCTCACTTTTGTAGTTCAGGCTGGCTCTGAGCTCCCCCTTGAACTCACAGCAATCCTCCTACCTCTGCCACCTGAGTGCTGGGATTACAGGCCTGAGCCAACATGTCTGGCACTGTGGTATGTGATTCTGATTGCTGGTGGGCATGAGTCTCCAAACCCGCATTGTTTAGTGTGGATAACAGGGAGTGAACACGGGTCCTTGCACGTAAAAGGCAGGTGCTGGAACCACTGAGCTAAATCCTCGGCCCCATATGATCCTATTTTTATAAGAAATGTGCATATTATAATTCCAATATACAAAGTTATACACATTATTAAGAATTCACTGGCACAGTGAATTCAATCAAGCCCCTCCGAAATTCATGTTGTCTTAAATATGACTTTATTTGGAGACAGGGCCTTTGCAAGGTAAAACTGACGGTCACCTGGGTGTGATCATCATCCAATAGGATGACTGTCCATACCGGGAGAGATACCAGAGTGCACTCTCTTTACCCTGTACCCTCAACTAAGAAAACAACTTGTAGCTTTGCTGTGTCCTCACATGGCAAGAAGACAGCCTTCAGCAGAAACCAAACCTCACTGGATTTTCTACTTTCCACGTGGGAGAAAACTAACCTTTGCTATTGAAGCCATGCAGACTGCTATTTTGTTATGATAGCCAGAGGTGTCTAGGATAACTGGACAGACAAAGATATTGTAGGCTTATCTTCTCTATCATTCAGAAGCCCACTTACAAAAGCCCAGATAGACATACTATTAGCAAATAACTGAAAACCCAATGTTACAAATTTATCTAGGTTTTTCTGAAGGCTTTTAGGTATGGTAGTATGGTATCATGATTGTATACCACATTATGCAGTGAGACTGATATGAAAACAACAGCAGTCAATGTCTCCCCAGTACTGCAGACAAACTTCAACAGGGGTAGGATGTATTTTTCTTCCGGCAGTCAAGGAATCAGGATAAATCATGTTCCTGAGAGTGCATCCTGGGAGAGAACCCTTCTCTGAAAAAAGAAATTACTGAGGGAAAAGCACTCCAAACTAAGACAAAAAGATTCTCGCCTTCCTTCAGAGGCCCTGCAGTGTAGAGGGGAAATGAATACTTACCAAAGTCATCATAATGGATACATAGGAAGAGTGAAAGGACTTCGCTGGGTAATGTGAGTGTGTTACACAAACACCTGTGTGACGAGTTGTGCCCAGAGTGGGATACAAGGCTGAGTGAGCTGCTGCCGTGCAGGACAGGGTGGAGGGAGCACGGGGTATACAAGGGGTGATGGGATGTTCTGCTAAACGAGGGCTGGCGAGATAGAGTAGATAAGCTCTTGGAGGCTTGGGCAGAGACTCTGACCCACAGGCTTCAGATTTTCCCTAAGGACAAGGGAAATCTTTGAGAGTATGAGGCAGTGATACCAAGGAAGAGTAGATTTCAAAATGATGACTCAATATCAGACAAGAGGGATGGAATGGAGAGATTGTGGAAGCACGAGAAAAATCAGTGTGGCAGCTCTTTCTACTTGAGCCAAAATCCTGTAATGAGCGTACTGGAGTAAAGGGGCTGTGGACCAGGGTGTGGCTGTAGTGATGTGGTGCTGCGGAGACATGTCCTGCTTCTGAGAGACGAAGAATCCCCAGCTCACCTACCTCCCTCCTCATCTGTATAGAGGGGCTAGGCCTTCACGTAAAGCTTGCTTCTGGATCAAAGCATGTATACAGTAGTTCTCTTCTGTTGCTGAGGAGGTCTGTGCATTGTGTGTCTTAATTTCCATTTTATCATTTAGGTTATTACTTTTCAGGCTATGAGCTTCTTGAATATAGTGGCTGTAAGTTTACAACATACAACATAATCTTCTGTAGAAATTATCTCCCAAAATCTTAAACTGCATAGCAGTTTACCTCAGAGTAGCATGCACTCATTTTACAAATAAAAATACTGAATCAAGTTTGGCAAGGGGGATATATTAGTTTTTCTTCATACCTGTGTGGTATGTAAATACTTGGACTGTATCATATCTTTTTCAAATTCTCTTTTTAGAAACATTAATTCATTGATAAATCACTTGTATAATACTTCCAATTAGTAGAATGTTGACAGAAAACAGAGAAGTAAAAATCCCAGAGCAATCAAAATAAGTATTACAAAATTTATAGGCTTTACTTATAGAAGACATTTTAACATTCCGTCCTGATTGAACTCAGGGCCTTTGCACTGAGCGGCAAACCCAACCCTTTTTTGTTTTTTACTGTGAGACAGGAGCTTGCTAAGTTACTGAATTGCTTGGCTTGGGAATCACTCTATGATTTAACAAATTTTGATTGAATCAACAAACAGAATCAGAGTTCCTTCATCATACTAGGTGTGGTGGCACATGCTTTTAGTCCCAGCATTTGGGAGATTGAAAGGCAGGAGCATCACTACAAATTGGAGAACAGCCTGGGCTACATAGTGAGTTCAAGGCCAACATAAAATCTACACAGCATCATTCTGTTTTAAACAACAACAAAAAGAGGTCTGGGGATTTACCGCAGTGGTTCCAGTGTCTGCCTAGCAAGGTTAAGGTACCGAGTTCAATTCCCAGGTAACCACATAGCACAATGCTGGGTGTGGTAACTCACGCCTGTAAGTACATTTGGGAGATAGAGGCAGGAGGACTGCTGTGAGTGCCAGGCTGGCCTGGGCTACATAGTGATTTGGGGCCAGTCTGAACTATAAAGTGAGACTTTCTCAAAAAAAAGAATTCCTTCATTGTATTTTGTTCATTTAAAGGTAATTAAGAGCAGTGTTTCAAAAAAGGAAGAACAGCTTAAAGTGACAGATGACAAAAATAAAATACTAAATAACAGTTTCATCTAGTGATCTACGAGAAAAAGTCTTATACATCTCAGCAATACTTTACAGGCACCAACCCATGACATTTTTGGGTGAACCATTAATTTATAATTGAGTTAGGCCTGGGGATGTGACTCATTGGCACTATACTTGCCAGGCAAGTGCAAAGTCCTGATTTTGATCTTTGGTAGTAGGGGGGAAAAAAAAAGCTAATAGCTCAGATTATTACTGTGTATTCTAAGAAGGCAGAGGGACTCAAATACTTCCCAAATATTTGTTGCCTAACAGTAACATTTCTGTGAGACCCAAGACTTCGGAAGTGAGTTACGAACATCGGTCAAATAATTTAATTTGTAAGAAACATGGCTTAGTGGCAAACACAGCACAGAAGTATATCACAACACCCTATTGTTAAACAATCACAAAACAACTCAGCAAAGGCTTTGGGAAACACATACAGTAGAGACAAGTTTTCAGTGTATAAGATCCAGAGACTTTTTAAAGGAAAGACACAGTATTTACGTTTGAAAAAACTTCAAGGCCGCAAATTTAAGCACCTATGTGTACCAATGAGCCGCACACATGTGCTATGTGTGTTTGTCTCCAGCACTTGAAAGTTTTGATGGTTTGACAAAGGTACTTATTTAGTCTATGTTCCCAGGTTGGATAGCTCAAAATACCTCAGACCAATATTCATCTCTGTATTAAGTTTTCCCTCAACTTATAGACTATTTCCTATGAGCTTTCACACACTTCATTTCAGCTATCTTTAATAATCTGTGGCAGAATGGAGAATGTGGTCCTCAAATCTGTCCTCCCCGCCCCTCAATCCCATGCTTCAGCCACATAATGAAAGAGGCCAAGATCCGAGTCATTTCGTACAGGACAGCTGCCCAAGACACAACTGCCCAATCCAGACTGAAGTGTTCTGAACAGCAAATATACTGAGGAGGCCAGTGCTGCACATTGGGGTGAAAAGAGCTTTTTAAAGCCAAATTAATACACAATCTAGTTTTCTTTCTAGGGTACGTCGTTTTCAATATGAGAGCTTTTTATATCGAACATCAGTTTATTTGCTAAATTTCTTTGCTTTTTCCTAAAAATTCATAATTATATTCTTCCACTGTAAAGTCACAGTAGTTTGCAATCTCTACCACAGTTGTAGATCTAGAAATGAAATTTAGAGCCGAGCACAATTACAAAGTGTGTAAAGCCTTTTGCAGACAAGTTAAAAGAATGCTTTCTATCCCTTCTTTGACAG
Organism: Petromus typicus; assembly: GCA_004026965.1. Taxonomy (NCBI): domain Eukaryota; kingdom Metazoa; phylum Chordata; class Mammalia; order Rodentia; family Petromuridae; genus Petromus; species Petromus typicus. The sequence continues at coordinate 14,608 of PVIR01000879.1, read as the reverse complement.
AAGAAAACGAGTCTGAGGAGAACATTCCTTTGATTTTCTTCAGGAGAATTTATGGCATTTATTACTATTCTTGCCTAAGCAGAAAGCAGTTAAATTCTCCAACCATATACAATGGGTGGACTGAATCAAAAATTTTATAGAAGGATTCACAAAAACTGCAATGTGATGTTTCAAACAGTTACCTGGTACTTGATCACAACTACTGATAGGTGGCCAACTCTCAGGAATTTTCCCCATCAGGCTGGGATACGGCTTTATGGTAGAGTGTTTGATCGAGATTCTGGGTTCTTTCTCCAGCCTCACAAACCAATCAACCACAACCTTTTTTCTTTTAAAAATTCAAAGCATATTGCTAACTTTTCTTATAAGGTGTTACATACATTTTTCAATCCTATGATTATTTGCTTACAACATCTGCTTCTCAATCCCTGAGCACATAATAATTTGATAACTACTAATGCAAACAATTAGACCAAAAACTAAAACAAACAAACAAAAAAACCTCAATGTAAGAAAGTAAGGAAGCAAGCAAAATGGATTTCTAGTCCCTTGTAACAGATAAAAGTCAGTACTGGAGATTCCAGGCTGATATCTATGTGAGTAGAATTAAATAAACTAAAATATATTCTTTATTATACAGAAATTTGTAACTCAGACACTAAAATATGAGTAGAAATATTTGCCAAAAATGAGCAGAAAATCAGACCTGTCAGTGTAAACAAACAGTACTTTAAAATGCGTTACCTAACATATGAGGTACAGACTATTAGACATTAGTGGTAGTCATTCAGACACTGGCTTCTCAACAGAACAGCCTCGGGTCTGTTAAATTCCAAGGCCTTTCTAAAAGATAAGACAATCGAAGGCATTTGAACAACTGTGGACTATCAAGCACTCTCACAGATTCGTATAATTAATGTATTAATACACCCAATATCTAAAAGGAAGTGAAGCTCCCATAGCCTTCTCCCAAAGATACAGTCTGCCAACCAGCCAAGCAGGATACTGATATGCATCTACAACCAGTAACTCTGACATATTCAGTTTTCAGAGTTTAATTTTTCATAGGGAATCAAGTTACTGACATCTGATTCTAAAAGAAAACTAGTTTTCCAAAAAATTTTTCTTCTATTTTTCTATTATAGTTAAATCCAGATCTGAAGTAGCAAGTCACTATTGATTGATACTTGTGTTACTTTACCCCCGTCTTACATATGTCCAAAAAGACTAGAAGTCTATTGAGATATAAATCAGATTGGAGTTCAATGCAACTATGGTAAGACAGGTAAATTTTATCAATCAATCATTTCCACACCATGGTATGAAACACTGGAAGTCATTTCCCTACTTCTTTATATCTATTAACTTATGTGGAGGTAACGTAAAACTATTTTTCTACTTTTAAATATATACCAGATTTTACATTTTAATAGAAGGAAAAATGCATTTTTTTTTAAAAAAAAAGGAAAAACTGACATTAAGCCTAGCATCTCAAAGCAAATACCGTTTACTTCCACTCACTGCACAAACAGAAAATGAAGGGTTACAGCAGTGAATTTGGATAGGGTCACAGTACAAGTAAATGGTGTACCTAGGATTTGAACCCGATGTGATTTCTCTCCACAGACTATACTTTTCTGCTCTTTGCACATAATACTCCTAAACGTGTCTAAGTGTCAGAACTGTCAACAAGAAAATGTAGCATTATGTAATCATCTCAATGCTACTTTGCTGTGGATTCTTCTATCACGTCAATGCATGTATGTGCGCATGCATATACGTCTGCATAGAACTGGACATAAGCTACAGCCTCATTCATCTAGATACATGCTCTATGACTGAGCTACATCTATGCCTGCCTTTACATTTTTTATTTTACTTTCTACGCTTCTTAATCACAGTAGACTATAGTGACATCTTTTTATTTCAGCCATTCTGTTCTCCTGTTTTTCAAGTCGCATAAAAACTACTTTAAATTTATGGTATTTTAAAAGGACCTTAATGTTTTAACTTAGACATTACACAGAATTTTTTTTTTTTTGAGACAGGGTCTCGCTTTGTGGTTCAGGCTGGCCCTGAGCTCAGCCTCCAGCTCACATCACAGCAATCCTCCTGCCTCTGCCTCCTGAGTGCTGCGATTACAGGCGTGAACCACCATGCCTAGCACTGTGGTATGTGGTACTGATTGCTGCTGGGCGTAGAGTCTCCACGCCTAGTATTGTTATGTGGTTACCTGGGAATCGAACCCGGGGCCTTGCACTTGTAAGGCAGGCACTGGAACCACTGAGCCAAATCCCTGGTCCGAAAATTTTTAAACTTTAAATTAATTACTGAAAAGAATTCAAGTTCCCTTCAATGAGTTTCCTAAAAACTCAACTAGCACTGATTTTTATAATAATCTATAGTTTTCATAACAATCTTCTATACACAAGCAGAAATCCATTGTTCAGTGCTTAGTAACAGCTATTTGTACTTCACTGTGTGTTATCTGTTTGGAAGGAGATGTTTTTCTCTCCATATCCAGAAGTAATTCAACTTTCACAAGTCCAACTATTGTTTCTTCCTATCTTTTAAATTTGTAACAATCTATCATCACACACTCATTCTGTCAGAGAGAAAAATACCAGGCATGTCCTTCTGGAAGAAGCTCAAAGTGATACTCCAGACTGATAAGCTAGCAAGAGCTGGAGGGGAGCTAAAGGGTTGGGGCTGATGGGCCTCAGAGCAGGGAACAGGAAAAAGGATTACTGTGGGAGTTTGGGTCACCAGAGCAGGAGCAGAAAACCAATTTGCAAATTAAACAGGCTCTAGGAGGGATGACCCTTACATCTCAAATTTATGAAAAACTCTGCGGACCCTCAATTTCTTAAACCTTGGTCCCTGATTTTAAGGCTGCTGTGACAAAGCATGCTGTGCACGGGCCTTACCACACTTCTGTATGCCAGGATAAGGGACAATAATGTCAAAACCTTCGTCTTTTTTCTTACTGAGTGAGGTACCTGTGCACTGGTTACTTGCAGTAATAACCAGCAATACCCTAAACCTTATCCTTTACCACCACTGTTACGAAACCAAGTAACACTTAAAGCCCCTAAACAAACAAAACTCACCCAAATCAACCCCCAAAACTATGCATTGTGCTTTTTAAGAACAAAAACTATGTAGTTCACATTATAGCCAACTAACCCATCATTTTAATATTAAGAAGGAAGAGCTACCTTCTAGCTTTAAAACAATAAAAAAATTAACATGCTAATTGGGGGAAATTAATCTTCCCAGAATTATATGTTTATAAACCTAAAAGCAGCAGTATTTTAATACTGAAAAAGAAATGGCCTCCCCCAAAGGCCACAGGGATGCCACAAAAACTGGAGAAAAACGAGGAAATATACAAGATGAATCCAGAAAGATTGCACGGAAATTAGGAGTACTTTCATAAATTCCTTCATTATATCAGGCAATCTTTCATAATAGCATGAAGATTTCACTGCACAGAACCTGGACACGTAAGGGCTACGGGTGGACAGCACAGACACATGGAGTAAGCAGATGGACACTGCTTGACTGGGGAGGAAGTTGGCTGTCCTGCCCCTAGCCACAGACACACTGACCTTCCTTGAGACTTTTCTGGTTGCTCCCCTCAAGGCATTCCTTCTCTTTAAAAGGTTCTAGATCCCCCGCAGTTAAAATCTCTGGAAAGCCCTGTTGCTGCTTCTTGGAGCTATCGATCATGGTGAGAGGCTTTTGAAGACAGCAGCATCAGCAGGAGAAAGGCTCGGTGTGCAGGACAGCAGAGCGCGCTGCTCAGAGTGCTCTGCCCCCCGGCTCTTGGTCGCTCCTCCGGAGATCCCAATTGCTAGGCATCTATGTCTTTAAGTAGCTGACGCCAGGCAGCCATTAGCCTTTAGTTCCCTGCTTGACTGGCAAGCGCAGGCACACTGCTGAAGCCTTCACGCTCTCCCACAGCGGGAGGCAGAGCCTGGGAGGCACGAATCTAAAATCCCACCCCTTTTCCCAGCCAGCCCCCTTCTCCTTGCCATTCTAGTTTCCCCCACTCTGGGCGCTTCAGTCTGCAGTTTGATGGTCCGAATCATCTGACAAACTCTGAGTCAAACAGTTAAAAATAAATCTTCTAGTTGTTAAAAGGCACTGCTGATACCTAAGACGACAAATTGCTGCCTGTGGTCTCTCCCAAACTCTTTATAAACAGCTGTAGGCGGTGGAAATACTTTATATCAGCCAAAGGATCACATTCATTACTCATTAAATTCTCCAGCTAAACAAATGATTGGCTTGGGCATCCGAAGGAAGAGGTCTTATCTCAGCAGGGGCAACAAACTGGATAAACACGCTACCACCATAACTGGATGACAGTCATTTCACTACCACAGTTCCTGGTGGAGCGTGGTTTGCAGCTCACAGCGCCCGGTGACAGAGCCAAGGTTCTTTGTAACAGGGAAATGTACTGTGACTGCAGCTTTCCTCCTTCAGCGAGTCAGACTCAAGCAGCAGTTTTCCTTTGTGCCACTAGTCGGCCAAGAGTTAACATCACCGTGATACTTGTTTTTTAAAGGGGGGGAAAAAAATCTCTTCCTGTGTATTAAAAGCAATGACACAGATCTATTTCAACAAGTGACCAGATGAAGTTTAATTTCACAGGAGCTGCCAACGCCAGGCACCTCTTCTGTATGCCACAGGCTGCTGTTCGCTGTAGATGTGCAATGCCGCTGGAAGGACATCTCCAGGTACGGAAATTTCAGGGAAATATACAGACAAATTTGTTCCCATGTACACCAAATGTATATCTAAAGTCAGACTGAGCTGCTGTTTTAAATGGTTCAAAGTACTCTCCTCTAGAGATCTCCCATAAAGCCTACCAGAAACCCTAAGAACAGACGATCATAAATCCTAGACTATGCCAGGCCTGTTCTGTTCACTTTTTAAACACCTAGCATCCTGCAGAGTGCTTGGAGTATTAAGAATTTCCTATGTAAGGTGTAACTGAGTGAATGAAAACAGAACACAAGGTACCAGGAAGACGACTGATAAGGTATAGAATTTTAAAAACATTTTAGATCAGTGACCAAGTGCCAGTAATCTGGAATGAAAACCTAATGTTCATTAAAAGAAGTGTGTTTTCTCTTCACAACAAAATGAACAAGTATACTTTAATTAGGGACTTGATGTGGCTCTCCTGTGGGTTAAGAAAGGCTCGGCACCTTCGCAGCCCTGCAAGAATACCAGTGGTTTTCTCACATGTGACTGGACAGAGCATCCTGTCCTGTGTCCGGCTCTCAAGGCTTAAGTGCCCCGAGCCCACACTCTTCTGGGAAGACTGATGCCTGCCTTCCGCACCTCCTGAGAATGGCATCATACCGCACACGACACGATTCTTGTCAAATCCTCAAGTCGTGAATGCTCACTGGTGGTAGGCTAAACCTCTGTGTGCACAGAGAGAAGGCTGTCACACTTCTCTCAAACATTCTGTTACCATCTGATCCAAATGCCGGTATTCTTCCAAATAAACTACTAATGTACCTTTAAAGGAGCAATAAAAAAAAAAAAAACCTATCACATTTTTTTTTTTTTTAAGTTTTTCTGACAGGGTCTCACTTTGTAGTGGAGGCTGGTCCTGAACTCAGCAATCCTCCTGCCTCTGCCTCCCAAGTGCTTCATTACATACCATACCTGGCATTGTGGTATGTGATTCTCACTGCTGGTGGGTAGGATCACTATGCCTGGCACTGTGGTATATGGTTACCACGGATCAAATCCAGGACCCTGCACTTACAAGGCAGGTGCTAGAATCACTGAGCTAAATCCCTGGCCCAAACCTATCACTTTTGAGGACACTCTTTTTATTACTCACTCAACTAGAAGCTCTGAAAAAATTATTTCATCTAATTCTCAATGATCCTCATAACCTCCATTATTTGTACATTACAGACATTTTATAAACCAAGACCAATGTCACAAAGCTTTTAAAAGGCATGCTTAGAACTTGAATCTTGTTTCTCCAAAGTTCAGCTCTTTCTGTCTCACTATAAGGCACTGCCTGTCATCTTTTTGAAAGTGCTCCCTTCCCAGGTTGGTTGGTTATGATGTATGTATGTATGTACGTTTGTATTTATGTATGTATGTTTGTATTTGGAGGCAGAGTTTCACTCTGTAGTTCAAGCTGGCCCTCGACTCACAATGTAGCACAGGCAAGCCTCAAACTCACAGCAGTCCTCCTGCCTCTGCCTCCAGAGTGCTGGGATTACAGGCACAAGCCAGCATACCCAGCATTGTGACATGTGATACTGGGGATTGAACTGGGGACCTAGCACTTGCCAGGCAGATGCCCTAACCACTGAGCTAAATCCCTGGCCCGCTGGATTTTTTTTTTTTTTTAGGTTTTTTGAGACAGGATCTCGCTTTTTTGTGGTTCAGGCTGTCCCTGAGCTCAGCCTCAAACTCACATCAGCAATCCTCCTGCCTCTGCCTCTCGAGTGCTGGGATGACAGGCGTGAGCCACCACGCCCGGCACTGTCCGGCACTGTGGTATGTGGTACTGGTTGCTGCTGGGGTGAGTCTCCACACCCAGTATTGTTATGTGGTTACCGGGGAATCGAACCTGGGCCCTTGCGCTTGCAAGACAGGCACCGGAACCACTGAGCTAACTCCCCGGCCCCCTGGCCTGCTGGATTTTAATTTACTCTTTGGACATTTTTAAGAGCAGAACGTATAACTTTCATGACCTTCTAGTAATTCTTCTGGTAAGAGAAAAAAAGTCAATATACCTACATTAGAATAATTTTACAAAAAGTATTTTAACTTTTTGTGAAATAATATTAACAGCCAAGTGTATTTAATGTTTACTATGTGCCATGATCTAAGTGTTTTTAATGTATTATTTCATTCATCCTGTTGACTGACTTGTGAAGTCAGTATTACTACTCCAACTTTCAGGTGGAAAAACTAAGGCCTAGAAAAATTAAATACATCGTAAAAGGCAGCATGCATTATAAATGGGCTAGGACTCTTAAGCAGACAGCTCAGCCTCACAGCCTACATTCTTAATTACTGTGCAAAATGAACAATTAAAAGCATAAACTCTAAGTATTCCCTTTTGTGGGATACTTTTAAATCCTGAAAAATGCCTGAGCATCTTTTTGCTACAAGTGTAGGAACCTAAGTAGCTTTACAGTTACACTAGACACTTTAAAATTCTTTTTTTTTTTTTTTTTTTTTTTTTTTTAGGTTTTTGGAGATAGGGTCTCGCTTTTGTGGTTCAGGCTGGCCCTGAGCTCAGCCTCAAACTCACATCACAATTCTCCTGCCTCTGCCTCCCGAGTGCTGGGATTACAGGCGTGAACCACCACGCCCGGCACTGTGGTATGTGGTACTGGTTGCTGCTGGGTGTGGGTCTCCACACCCAGTATTGTTATGTGGTTACTGGGGAATCAAACCCGGGCCCTTGTGCTTGCAAGACAGGCGCCGGAACCACTGAGCTAACTCCCCGGCCCCCACTTTAAAATTCTTTATGGTCTCTGTGTCTTAAGTATTGAGAGAGAGAGAGAGAGAGAAAGAGAGAGAGAGAGAGAGAGAGAGTGTGTGTGTTTTTCACAGGCTGTCTTTTAAGGATTCATTGTAAGCTTATTAATTTTATACCTGTAAAGCATGAAAAACACTGCTCTGCACAAAAGTCATAAACCTGTATCAAAAATTTTTAAAGGAAATAATTTTTTCTAGTGGTGAATGTGCATAGAAGAACATTTATTTACTATTTCTCAAAAAACTTCAAATAATTTTGAATTCACGGACAAGTTTTGACCCTGAACCTCCTTGGAGCGGGTTCTGATATAATCTTCTTTAGAGATTTTGGTGAGTCTTACAAATAAGCACATTCTCCCGCAGAAAGAGTCACAATGTCAGTACCAAGAAATTAATGTCACTGTGATCTGACTCACAGCTGTATGTATTTCAGTTCCAGCTGTCACCCACTACCCTTTATAAAGCAAAAAGATCCAAGCGAGGATCACACATGGCAATGAGTTACAAATACTTTTCAGTTTTTGTCCACCCCAGAATGGTTCTTTGGTCTTTCCTGACCTTTGTTTTCTGGATTTTGAAGATTAAAGGTCAGTAAGTAGATAACATTATTCTCAATTTAAATTTGTCTAATGTGTCTTCATAAGTATATTGAGATGATGCATTTTGGCAGAAATACCTACGTCCTGATAAACCCATTGTAAAAATGTCTTAGCAATACAGCACAGCAGAATGTCATTTATTCCCCTGGTGATCCTAGACCTGACTGGGAGCTGTGGCTTGTTGCCACTGCCTAACATTCCATGACAGGACTGGACTGTATCACTAGACTAGGAAAATATAAAAACCTCAAAGTATGGTTTCTACTGAATATATATTGCTTGTGCACCATTTTAAAGTTGAAAAATTATAAATGGGACCATCTAATTAGAGACCATCTATTTAAATGACACCTTCAGTTCCAAGAACAAAATTACTCTGCTTTTATATTTTATTTTACTACTGCTTTTATATTACCTAATTATATCAGCATGCACTCATGATTTCTTCTTTTATTCAGTGGGTTTTATCTGTAGCTATCATTTATTTTGATGCTCAGATTATCCCCGATTTGGCTAGCGGAGACTGCCAGTTTCTGACTGTCATGACCCTATCATTCTTTGAGCACTTGCTTACTTTCTGGCACAAGATGTTCTGGGCTCAGCTTGTACTTCTCCTGCCTGTTCAGAAGCCAACATCTGAATGCTAGATGTGCTTCACTGCTACTAGGCTGTCTCTGCCTAGGCTTGAATGTAGAAAGAGTTGGTAAATCCATCTGTGAATTCAGTTTCTACAGTGAGGTATGTAAAACGCGTCTGTGTGTCTACTTATTCACATACATTGAAAACCACAAGGGCTGGGGATTTAGCTCAGTGGTTTTGGCGCCTAGTGCAAGGGCCCGGGTTCAATTCCCCGGTAACCATGTACAATACTGGGCATGGAGACACATACCCAAGCAGCAACCAGTACCACATATCACAGTGCTGGGCGTGGTGGCTCATGCCTGTAATCCCAGTCCTTGAGAGGCAGAGGCAGGAGGATTGCTGTGATGTGAGTTTGAGGCTGAGCTCAGGGCCAGCCTGAACTACAAAGCAAGACCCTGTCTCAAAAAAAAAAAGAAAGAAAGAAAACCACAAGCACACCAATACTCCATCTCCACCTTGATGCGGAGGGCTCATTCTCTTTTCTGCTTTCTCTACTTATAGCAGTATCTTCTAACAGGCAGTGACTTTTCTTCCACAGTCTCTGCCCAGTGGGTCAATCAGCACCAATGCCCCTCACTATCCTACTTGCCCTGTCTGCTTTTTTTGCCCCCAACATCCTACGACATGAGAGGGGAAATACACTGTTTCTCAGCATGTGGAGCCCACAGTGTCACATATATTGATTTCCAGTATTTTGCCCTTGCTCCTTACTGCATGCACTGCATAATCCTCAGTGTCATTTAGCTTCACTGTCATGACATTCACCTTGAAATGTGTGATTAAAGACACTTGTGCTATGATATACCTGCTTCCACAATATCTCTATTTGGGTGTGCACACTCAAGCACTTGGACTCTGAAAGAAATTACCATTAATCAAGTCAATTTTCCCACCATTGCAAGCACAGACATTTAATAAGCGTGAGAAAAACTGACAGAGTAGGAACAATCTGAGAAAAGCTTCAGGGAATCAGAATACAAACAAACAAGGCTCCAGGGACCCGCATGACCGCTTGGCAGAGCCACTGTATGCTCACCAGCTAGGATGAGAGGATTCTCCCTGTGAGGACGCTGTACTTCCACAGGGAAGAACCTGGGAACGCAAAACACTCAAGAGACTGAGTGAATGCAAAGAGCCTGGTAAGCACCGACGCACACTTCCCCACAGCACTTCTGACACAGACTCTGAGCTGACCTTTGCTCTCTCCTCCCATACGATGATGCACTGTCACAGAATCCACAGCAGCCACTTGCTGTAGGAACAAGAGTGAACTCAGTGGTTTCCAAATATTAAAAATCTACATAAGCTAAATGCACAGAAGGTTTACCTTGAGTTTTTTCTTAAGGGCATATTTTTTTTCCTCTTAATAACTATATTTATCCATTTATTCATTAAGTGTTTAGCTCTCACTCTGACACAGATGCTCAGTACAAAATTCCCTTTTTATTAATAATTGAAATCTTTATTGGTATATTACATATACACATCATGATTGCACTCAAGAATAGCAAATTGTACCAAGGGCATCATATTTTTAAGACAAAATATTTTTTGATTCTTATTCTTTTCCTTTTTGAGACAGAGCTTCGCTTTTGTGTTCAGGCTGGCTCTGAGCTCAGCCTTGAACTCATAGCAACTCTCCTGTTTCTGCCTGCCAAGGGCTGAGATTACAGGTGTGAGCCACCACACCTGACACTGTGGTATGTGGTGCTGATTGTTGGTCCGAGTGAGTCTCCACTCCTGGCACTGTTTTATGTGTTTACCGGGATGAAACCAGGGCCTTACACTTGCAAGGCTGGCACCAAACCACTGAGCTAAATCTCTGGCCCCTCCTTTTTAATTTTATAATCAAGCTGTAAAATATACCTTTAGATCATTATGATATGGGTATGGTAACTCCCAACAGTTAAACGTTCTTTTTTGGTAAAAAAATAAATTCAGCAGAATTACCTCTAATATCTGATCATGATCCTTAAAAAGACTTTTTTTTTGACACAGAGTCTTACTACATAGTTCAGGCTTGTCTTTAATTTATGGCAATCCTCCTGCCTCAGCTTCCTGAGTGCTGAGATTACAGGCATGAGGCACGACACCTGACTAAAGACCTTCATTTTTATCACTTAAAAATATGGTGGCACACAATCACAATCCCAGCTACCTCAGTGGCTAAGGCAAGATGACTGAGTTGAAATCAGTCTGGGCAATTAATCACATGTGTGTGTATGTGATATATCACCCCCCCCCACAAATATTCTTTATCACTTTAAAAATATGCAGTGTAGGGGCTGGTGCTCCTGTTGCTTGGGAAGTGCAAAGTTCTGAGTCTGATTCCCAGTACTAGAGGAAAAAAAAAAAAAATGCAGTGTGGACATGCAGTGCTTCAGATATAAACAGATTAACAAATTAGTCCAAATGGAAATCGCCATTTCCAGAGGCGGCACAGTTTTTCTGAAGTTTCTAAGATAACAAGGTTTTGAAGGCCATCATCAGTGATTTCCGTATTAGAGCACATTAACCACCACTCCAGGACAAACCGCTCGAGGGTCAGCTGTGTCGGTCTTGAGCACTTCTCCCCTTGGAACTCAGCCGCAGCAGCCACACGCAGTTCCACCTCCTTGTGTCTACTCTGTCCTCTCAAGATGTGGACTGCGGTGAGTGTGGGGCTTTTGGGGAACTGGAATTTACCATTAATGGTTTTCTGATTCAGCTCTGCTCACTGAGAGAAGATAGGATGTCACATGGGATGGGGCTAAGGGTCGAGGAACAGTCTGTCATGTATCCTTAGTTGGGTCTTCAGATTCCAGGGGCATCACTGGGTGACAGTATTTGACTCACAAGAGGGAGGGGTCCCATGTCCCTGCTCAGGTTCTCAGTATGGATACCTGAGAGGTAACAGAGTGCACATCACCTGTTTCCAAAGATGGCAGGTCACCCCCACGTTCTCTTTGGTGGTACCAGGGACTGAACACCGACTCTTGCCCAAGCTAGGTCTCTATCACTGAGTTATATCTTCATCACTTTTTAATTCACTATGAAACAGGCTCTTACCGAGTTGCCAGCCTGTACTCAAACTTGGAATTCTCTCACCTTATTTTCCCACGTAGCTGGAATTACATGTGTGTACTACTTTGCCTGGTTCTTTCTCTTTACTGGCTGGGGGCACGGGGGTGGTTTACAATAAAGAACTGTCCTTATATTGTTTGTTACCTTCAGGTCCCAATTCTCAATTAACTTCCTTAGTCACAGACTCTAGAGGAGAACGAAGTCACCTCAGTTTTGAAGATTTAGCAAAGACACAAAAGATGAGTGAAGTTAGGAGGATCAAATCTCAGCAAAGATTGGATGGTGTATCATTAAGTTTTGGTCACTGTGATGTTAAGGTCAGTAGTTGTAGTAACAAGAAAGTCAACTATAATAGTACCTCTTAACCATTTAATATATTATTACTATTTAATTCCTTTTTATGTAATTTCTGTCTTAAACCATTTTTTAGAAATATTAATATGCTAATTTATCTGTGGTATGCATATCTGTTCCTTATACATCATTAAAAGATTAAGATTTTTCACCCATCCCCCAAAACGAATTTTTACTCTCAATGAGAAGAATTACTCTAAAATAAAAGCAATTTTTAAGTTCTGAGATAATAACAGCACGATACAAGTAACTTGGATATAGGAAACTTACAAAGCAAAAGTAGTGTTCATAATCTGTAATAGTGGTTTTTTTAGGTCACAAGTAAATGTAATGTACTGCTGATCATCTTGAGTGTCTTTTGGTTTTCAGCAGCTTACGTATGACACTGATATTGAGGCTCTGTATTTTTAAATACTCACATATGAACAGACAAATCTTCAAGTCATTTCTGCTGCTAAGCACAAATTTTTAACCCTTTGACTCTAATACTCCTTAACCACAAGGAAATGTATGATTTGTATTTCTTTGACAAATTCTACATGTGATTTTCAAAAGCATGTACTAAAAAACTGGTTATTTAATTTTAGGCAGAAGATAATACTACAGAGACTGCTGAAGTTTAGAAGCAAGATGGTTTTGTGGAACATGCATTACTTTACAGATAAATATAATTTTGTCCTGAGATGTTGGAAAAGTAAGGTCTTTGTGCCTTGGCTACTTTACCTAAGTGCAATAACAACAACAACTATTTTCTGATTATAAAAATTAGAAAAAATACTCTTCACAGACATAATGGGCCATTTCCACATAGTGTGAAGGATTCATTTCTAGAAGGATTTCTCTAGTCTGTATTCTTCCATAGTTATTTTGCTAGGTTAATGTTTTTCTGGCAACACCGTTCACATACCTGTAGACCCCCTAGACTATCTGGCACACCATATATACTCTGTCCATTTTCCAACCACACTCTCTTAACCAGTGACAGAGTGCAGATAGCCCAGGTGCAGAATCTTTGTTTTTTGATTTTGTACTTAATGCCATATAGTGTTTTCCTACTACAGTACTTGAAGTCTCATTTATTAGATTACATTTGCATTGTAATTACACATGGAGAAATTACACATGGAGAAAACTCTGTTAATACTTTTTCACTGAATGGAAATGATGAAATGGAAAAAGCGGTTTAAGAAATATGACAGCCATAAAATATGATAAGTTTGAATCATTTCTACTTAAATGGACATACCTTGAGGATATCCTCATAAGTGAAATAAATAGGGCATAGATAGGTACATATCGCATCTTTTCTCTGGTATGAGAAAATGAAGATGTAAATGAGTCCTAGCATTGTATGTTATATACTGTGAAATAGAAAATGCTCAAGGTAAAATAAGGTGAAAGGGGATAATGTTGAGATTGTAACAAAAAAGTAAGGAAACAAATTTTATGTATATGGGGGGGTGGTAGGGTGGGTAGAGCTAAGGGAAAAAATGAGAATTAAGTTGTGTCTTATACTGGTACAAATCCCCATTATGGAGTGCAATCATGATGTGTATATTTAATGTACCAATAAAGATTAAAAAAAAAAAAAGAAAGAAATATGACAGCCAGAGAAAGGAAGATCTTAAGTTCAACTCCAGCCTATGCAACTTACCAAGACCTTATAAACCAGGAAATAGTCTTTGGATGTTCTTCACTGGTAGAACTCTTGCCTAACCTACACCTGGCTCTGGGTTCATTCCTTAATCCTGGGAAAGAGGAGGAGTACTATTAAGACTAAGGAATCTTAATTTGAATGAATTTTAATGCCATTTTGTTACTTACTGAAAAATACACCTATAACCTCATTACTGTTCAAAACAACTCAATGAGGGTCAATTAGCATACAGTCATTAGAAGCACTCTGTGTACTGGGGACTGTGCTGGGCTAGGTGACAGTTTCCCCCAGCAAATACAATCTCAAGTTTCTAAAAATTTCTGTTGCCTTTCTCCTCTATTTCATTTTTTTCATGCTTCTTAGAATGGTCTTTACAATTCTGTTTCGGTAACTGGTTAAGAAAGGTATTTTTAAAGTTCCAGTGTGCTGTGGACAAATATACAGTTCTTTTACACAATACTAGGGTAGGTTGGTTTAAAAAATGTCTACACTGGGCCGGGGAGTTAGCTCAGTGGTTCCGGCGCCTGTCTCGCAAGCGCAAGGACCTGGGTTCGATTTCCCGGTAACCACATAACAATACTGGGTGTGGAGACCCACACCCAGCAGCAACCAGTACCACATCCACAGTGCCGGGCGTGGTGGCTCACGCCTGTAATCCCAGCACTCGGGAGGCAGAGGCAGGAGGATTGCTGTGATGTGAGTTGGAGGCTGAGCTGAGGGCCAGCCTGAACCACAAAGCGAGACCCTGTCTCCAAAA
>PVIR01000878.1:0-146711 GCA_004026965.1 Petromus typicus | reverse complement strand
GGTGTTGTGAGTTATTAGCCATATTAGAAATTTCTAGTTCAATGTACTGTCATGTTTCTGTTACTATTTTAAAAACTTTCTTAAAAGTTTTGAATGTTGTTGTGACATCATCTGTAGGATAACAGGGAAAGTTTGTATGTACTACCTCTTAGTGGGGTGACATTCATTTTCTTTCTGCTCAACTCTCAGAGCCCAGCTTTCTCTTGGGATCCTGTATTTGAGACCCTGTTAATTTCCTTTGTTGACTCTGGCCTTGCTGCCTCCTTTCTATAAGCCCCACATGCCCTCTTCCCTCCTACTATGTGGGAAAACAATTCCTGCGCTGTTCTGTGTATATTCACTTCCTCTTCTTTTAACACGGCCTTGCATTGGCTTGGGAAAGTTCTCTTACTTCCTTTTTTTTTTGTTTGTTTTTTGAGACAGGGTCTCTCTTTGTAGTTCTGGCTGGTCCTGAACTCAGCCTCAAACTCAGCAATCCTCCTGCCTCGGCCTCCTGAGTGCTGGGATTAAAGGCATGAACCACCTTGCTTAGCACTGTGGTATGTGGTACTAATTGCTAGTGGGTATGAGTCAACATGCCCGGCATTGTTGTATGTGGTTACTGGGGACTGAACCCAGGACCATGTGCTTGCAAGGCAAGCACCAGAATCACTGAGCTAAATCTCCGGCCCTCTCTTACTTCTTCAGGTCATGATCAAGTTTCATCTCTGCAAGCCTTTCTGGAACTTCCCCAGACAAACACTTATACATCTCTCATGCTGCAGTTGTCCTCTTGGGTTTAAGATAGCTGTTTTTTGTTTTTTTTTTTTTAATCTTTATTGGTACATTACATATACGCATCATGATTGCATTCCATAATGGGGATTTGTACCAGTATAAGACACAACTTAATTTTCATTTTTTCTCATAGCCCTACCCATCCTACCACCCCCCAACATACATAAAATTTGTTTAATCATGGCATGTTCAGAGGATTTATGAGGCTGTGTTCCTCACTGGAAAGCCAGGGGCTGGCTTGTGGTGGTGTCTTCTGGGCACCAAGCAGCTTCCTAGGTCCAGTGGTGACATCCCAACCACCCATTAGTGGTTGAATGCTGCAGAAATGTCCTTAGAGACCTAGTCCAACCTTCTTCCTTTGCAGACTTTTAAGAATAGTTGTGGGGAAATCATTTGGACAGTGTCACGCTGCCTGAGGGTAGCCTTGGGAACCTTTGCCAGGACACTGCTTCTGGGAAGTCCACTGGCCTCCTTCTGCTGGGTTCTTGGGATCTCAGCTACTACTTACACCAGTGATGCAAGAGACGGGCATGGGAACCACTGAGCCAAATCCCTGGCAGGCTGCACATCAGTGATGCAGAGCCTTTCTCCTACTCTAGCCTCCCTTGAGCTCCAGACCATCATTTTCAGCTGTGTTCTGGACAACACCTGTTACCCCTAACTCAGCATGTCTCAAGTGGATCTCCCCTTCTTCTCCCCATGCCCTGTCCTTCTGAGTTTCCCATCTCATACAGTCGCACCATCATTTGCCTGATGATTTCTGCAGTGAATTTCAGTGCTGTCCCTTCCAGCAGCTTGACTCTCACAGCTCTGTGACTGGGACCCACAGAGATCATCTGCTCCCTTCTGCACTCTTCCCCTCTGCATTGTGAGTGACCCACATTGCCTGACACGTAAACTTTGTTTTGGACGTCTTACCAACACCCCACCCCATTTCTAGTTTCTCTCAGTCTCATCTCACCTTTTCACAGCCAGGTCTTATATTGATATCTTACTGGACTCATCTGGCCCAAGTTTTCCTCCACAGACTTTTACTGATCCACATGCCAGCTCGCCTTTGCCATCCTGTGTTAGCTGGGGTGTTGTTCCCTTGGCATTCTGGGCAGCTTTCTGCAGCTGCCCTTTGCACACAGTGGCAATGGAAAAGGCTGACATCCACTCACCCTGGTGACCCTCGCCTCTGCCACTCCCTTTGTCACGAGCAGGTCTTTGAGTTCACTGTCTCTCAGCTATTTGTATGTAAAATAGAGCAAAGATGATACCCACTTTATAGGTCCTATGGACTAATGGCGCTTAATAAATCTTGGTTATTTTTAACATACTGATGTTAGCTGTTGGCTCAGTTCTGACTCTAAGCTGGGCCTCTTTTCAGCAGACCATATTTCCTGAACATGAAATACCAATTCTGTCTTGAAGTGGGTAGTGATCTGAGCCTTTGGGAAGGCTGCTCATAAACTATCTTGAACAAGAAATGAAAAATTTGCCCTCTGTCTAAAAGAGGAAAGTCCTATCTCATAACAGCACAGCCGGAGGCCTGACTTCCCTCTGGGAAGTCTCTTCCCTTTGTTTCCTCTCTGCATCCCAGCCATTCCTTCAGGTTCTTGTCCTTTGGCTCTTTGGTTGGAGGTGAGTTTGTTGCAGCCATTGCACACCCAGGCGAGAGCTCTTCTTGTGCTTAAGGATTCTTGTGATCAGCTTTCTCTTCTCAGCTTCACTGATTCCCATTTCTCCTGCCTCACCCCATAAATCTTCCTCCCAGCACCCCTTATGGCAGAAGAATTTCTGCTCCCTGAGAAGGGCAAGCCTTAAACCTGGGAGCGGCTTCCATCTCCAAGGCTCTGCTTAAGTACACTTACATTTCACTTTCACAGACCACTACTTTTGGTTTTTATTTTCTACCTCTCCTGCCCCTCAGCATTCCATTTTTATTGTGCAACAGTATAAAATTACATACAGGATAAAAGGCAAAAGAAAAGATAACCGGTAAGTTAGTATGTGACATGAGTCTTTTTAATTTTTCCCTCAGATGTGAAGATGTGTATATGCATGGACACACAGACACACACACACACACACACACACTCTCTCTCTCTCTCTCTCTCTCTCTGTCTCTCTCTGTCTTTTACCCCCTTACCAAGATCAGCTCCCAGTCTCCTCTTTGTCTTTTTGTTTCACTGATCATTTCCTGAAGATGACATTTTATTATTAATGTTAACTCGAGAAGTTTCATGAGAACAGCAGGAGGACATTCTGGTAGCTAAGAACTTGTGGCAGAGGCCTAAATATTCCAATGATAGCTGTGAAGGTGGAGCCCATCAAATATTTTGCATAGTTACTATGGGCCCTGTTAACAGAAAAGGAGAGATAAAACATCAGTGAGTGACAGGTAATTGCGTGAACTGAAGATTGTTACAAGGTTCAAAATTATTTATAGCCAATATGTCTGTCTTTGTCCCTTCTCCTTAGTTCTCTGAAGTATTTCTTTCTGCCATCTCAATTTTTCTGCTTTCAAACCGCTTTCCAAAGGATATCCTTTTTTTGTTCTCTGGGACACAGCATCAGATTTCCAAGAGAAGGTATCAAATTGGGCTTGTTTGATCCAGAGCACAATCGTCTGGGAGTTAGGATCTCAGTGTTCACGTTTTACTTTCACCTCTAACTAGATAGGTGACCTTGAGCTAGGATTTGCCTAGACTGTGAGTCACCTGCTTCTTTTATAGTATGAGAGCTATGCACTAAGATGTTTAACAAATTTTCCCTTTTTTTGAAGGTTGTATGTTTTGCATCTCGTATTAATTCTAGAATTCACTATTCTTCTTGCTAGCATTTTCTTCATGCCAAGGAAACTTGTTATCCTGGCGTATATATCTTTCATGTTAATAACATTTATAAAGGATGATTTATTCACTGTATAACTTACTTTGAACTCGAATGTGTTTAAGGCATCTATTTGAATACATGGATGAAGATGAAGATAGAGTAAAAATCAGGAAATGGGGAAAATAGAGTAAAGAAGAAAATGAGAACAGGAAAGAGAAAATGAAGCCAGGAGTGAATTCAGTAGACAAATGAATGCCGTAAGATTATATTTAAATAAATTAAAAATTATCAGAAGTGCCATGTGTGTATGGGGATAAGTAAACACCACTGGATGGTGGATGTGGTAGGACTTTTGGAGGTTGTTCTCCTCCATTCCCCTTATTTTCCTGATAAGAAAAGTGAGCATTCCATAAATTTATAGGACAGTGGAACATAAATTGTCTAGCACAGTGATGACAAGTAAAATTAGGTGTGAGTTTGTTTTGAAATTGCTGTTTGAATTCCTCACACCGTGGCACTTTTTCCCCCTTCCAGTTGCCCTTCACCTGGTCAGATCTGTGTCTCTTCGGGACAACTCACCTGTCTCTCCCTCTCCCGCCGTGGTGACACAGTGATACCACCGCTGTGGGCTCAGTTGAGGGGGTTGTGGTCTATTGTTTTGAAACAGGTTTAATTAATAGGTCTCTAGCAGCAGGAACCCGTGGCTGGAACATTAATTTTCATTTTTTTGGTCCTTCTTCAGCATTGTCTGCAAGGAAAAATGAGAAATTATTTGTTGTTTTAAGCTATCCCAGCCCCTAGATTAAAAAAAAAATTAATCTTTCAATTGGAATTTTTTTGTTAAAGAAGCTAACCACTTCCGTAATTTAGAGACTCTACTAGCTGGGTCAGTGATGAAAACGAATGGGTAATTTGCATAAGGGGCTAATTTATTATGTCCCCTGGGCATTTCTTTCATCTCTCTTTCCTTTCTAATTAATGTTCCAAGAGGGTCTATCACCATATCAGAAATTAGAGGTGAAAGTAGCCATTGTTAACCTTTATTATTATGATTTTTTAAAATCTTCTGAGATCTTTTCCCCTTTTCTTTCTCTCATATCCAGGATTTACACAGATAGGGCTGGCTGCATAGTGTTTGAAGAGAAGATTTTAAGGGTGGGATCTTTCATGATCTTTCTTCAAACACTAGGTTGTTGAAGAAATCAAAATGATTCAGGTTCGCTTTCCAATGCAGAGGGATTTGCAAAACATACAGAAAGAGGTGACTCGCGGTAGGATTGTTTATAGATACAAGTCCTTTAGAGCAGCCTTGTAAATGTGTGTGTGCATACAGGCTTAGATGCATCTGTGTAAAAGCCTGCTCACGAGGGTGTGTATTTATAGTGCACATAAATAGTGCAGATGTCTATATCTCAAGCATTTTGCCTCCAAAACACTTCCTTGGCACGTGTTTTGGTTGGTCCTGGCTGTGACAAAGGCAGCTGTGTGTCAGTGAGGGTAGCACAGCTGAAGATGGGAAAGAACAAGCAATTTCTTCGAAAATCAATTGCAATTTACTCCTACTAAATCGGCCCAAGGTCCGCCCTGTCCACACATTAGAGTATGACAGACTTTTAATCATTTGGTCAAATGACCTATTTTTGGTGAAGCCACAGTTCCCTCTCACTGAATGGTTCCCAGCCGGTGAATGACAACTGGCTTACATTCCCTTTAGGGGAGAGGCGAGAGAAAGAGGAGCTCCTTAGGAGTTCCTGCTGAGTGGACTACCCTGAGGAAGTGTGGCTTCCTTTTGGTCCCACTGTACTAAAAGGTAAGTGTGCATTTTGACTTTTGAGGAGTAAACCTGGGCTCAGAGAGGTTGAGCAAGTATCTCGGGGCTGAACAGCCAAGAGGTATAAGAGCTTAGCTTCATTTTTTGTTTTGTTGACTCCAATCACACTGCTTTTTCTGCTGCTCCATTTTAAGTGCTGTTTTAAGTGCAGAGATGGTTCCTTCATTCAGAAAGAAATATTTATTCCCTTCTCTTCCCCTTAATTCCCACCTTCTTCTTGGGCTTGCCCCTTACGACACTGTTAGATAAAGGGCCTTTCAAGTTGAATTATAAGCCAGTACCTACTACTTTAATATCTAGACCTGCATTGTGATGGGTTCTTAATTGAAAACTAAAATCCAGAAAGTGCACGCTATCAAAACCGTGCCTGTGATACTGCAGAAATATTAACCAAAGAAGCAATTTCTGGATTTTCTTTTTCATTTTAGTGCGAGATGGAAGACTTCTAAAGTAGAGCAGAATGCCTAGGGCCATTTTTTTGTCATGTTGTCGTATAAATAGCATTACACAGTGGTAAAGAAAGGAACACGTAGTTGAGCCCCACTTTAAGGTGACCTAATATGCTATTCGTTTGTCTTCCATCACGCGGGTACTGCTTTCCTTGCCATCACTGTGAATCGCCTGAAGAAGCACCACGTCCACTATTCCTTCTGATGCCCTTTGCACATTATCATTTGGTGTACACTTAATAATGTATGAAAATAAGTATCGATTGCATTCTTTGTAGGAACAGCACATTTCTTAAAGCCTATGTTTATGAAATGTTTCATTGATCTTTATTCCTGCTAGTTTCAAATGAAGTCTTGATGAAGCAGCTACCAGGAGATCACTTGCTATTCCTAAGTTGAAGAGAAGTAGTGGTCTATCAAGGACTTTCCAGAAGAGTGATCGTGGTATTGGCTTCATCAAGAGTTTGAAACTTGTAAGAACAGGATTAATAACATTTCATAAATATCAGCTTTAAGAAACCTGCTAGCTTGTCCCTGCTTTTTATACATTATTAAGTGTCCACAAAATGGTGTGTATACTTAGTATTATATAAAACTGTTACATAAACAATACATATATGATATTTTCATGTCCCATGTTATGTATATACATACATAACATCTAATACGTAGATATAGATATTGATGTACTACACTTATTTATATATTATACTACAAACATAAAATATGTAGTTATGTGGTTTAGATGGGAGATAAGAGTTGGTTAATTTCTGTGATCTCAATCAGTGTTCAGGTTTTAAAGTGACAGAATTTCATTCTTACTATTTGTGTAAGGGGAGGCTTGATGACTCATAGGGGGAATAGGATTTCTTCATTACTTTCCAAGAATTCTCTGGGTTTTGTGGAATGGAGAGGTCCACCCGAGAAGTGATTTCAGGTAGAAACAGCAGAATGGACAAAGACAGAGTGTCTAAGCTGCTAATTACAGACTGTTTGCGATGGTGGACCACTCGGGGTGAGGAGTAATGGGAGAAGAGCTGTGAGGGAGGCAGTTTTGCCAGGCACAGGGCCTTGGACTGAGGCTTGGTAACACTAGGGAAGGGTGACAGAAATTCATTTCAGCATTGCTGGGGTATTTAGATCGAGTCATATGAAATTGCCATTTGTGTAGGTCATTATGGAAAAATAGCAGAAATTTTAGAGGCTTCAACTTAACATGGTTTCATGTCTTAAAAGTAAAAATAAGGGCTTTGGATGCTTCTTGAATAGAAAAGGACATATATCCTACTGTGGATGACTCAAGCCTCATTGAAGGGGACCTTTTGGGGAAGTGTTAAGGGTTGATGTCCTCCCAGATCCTCATGTGGTCTTAGGAGGGCAAGGTGGCTGATCTAGAGTATGTGAGGCTAGAATTGATTCATGGTGCAATGCCAGGTCAAGGGCATTAGGATTAACGGTGTGAGTGCTGCCTGCCCTAAGTGGTCTGGATAAAATATAAGGTGTAGGAAGATACTGTTCAAGCCCCTTGTTGCTTTGAGTTAAATAAACCTTTCCCTTATAACTTAAGGTGTTGGGTATTTTTCTTAGCAAGAGAGAGAGAGTAACTGCGACAGGAAGTAAACAACAAGGTCAGGAATACCTTTGGGGGAGATAAACAAGGAAGGCAAGAGCACACTGCTGTTGGCTTGTGCTCCAGATGGAGACTCAGGAGGTGTGGGTCAAGTTCAGGCTCCCAGACTTGTCTTCTCTTGGAGGGAAGAGATGCACAGCTCCCTTGAAAGCAAAGCCAGTTGTCATTCACTTGCTGGGAACCATTCAGTGAGGTCCAGGCAGCCCTGGTGAGTCTGCTCTTTCTCAGCCTCCTCTCAGGTGGGCTGTGTGGACTTGTCTTTAGGGAAGTAAGGAGCAGTTGCCAGGGCCATCCAGGCCTCAGTGGGGGAGCTGTGGAGCAGGACACTGAGGCAGACGATGGCAGCCTCAGAATGAGGGTGGGATGTGGTGAAGTAGACTCAGCCAGGAGGTGAAGGGTCCTGGATGCCAGGAGGCATTTTGGTTGGCCGAGGAAGAGACGATTGTTCACTGGGACCCACAGACATTGAGCTGTGTGACTCGTGAAGAGAGATCTCCCCTGGTGGGCTGGAGGTGGACACTGCAGAGCAGTGGCTTCCTGCCTGCCTTTCTGTGGCACCCCAGTCCTAGCCTCAGCCCTGCCCTCTGTCTGTGGTCAGGAGGCCTTGTGTTTTATCACTTGGGCACAGTAACTCTCCCTGTGTTTGTCAGTGCCAGAGCTGTCCTCCTGCGAGAAAGGATGGCCCTTCCCAGGTCCCTGCAGCCCTCCGGCTGCCCGAGTGGTGATGCCTATTTGAAGAACCTCACATAGGGCTTGTTTCTTAAATTTATCTTCTGTTCACTGTTCTCTTCATCTGGCTCCTAAGTCCTCTTAGTTGGTGGATTTCAATGCCCAATTCTTAACTTGATTTGGAACATTTCGCAAAAGTGTCTGAATAAAATGCCAAGGTTCACAGTGTAGGGAGTTGTCTTAATTGAAAGAATTGCCCACAGGGCCCAGAGCACCGCTGGGAAGTTAAGGCAGGAAGAAGAGGGTGGGCTTTGGGGATAGCAGCCAGCTGCTAAGACAGTGCAGCTCCAGAACCCTCTCCGTTTGTTTCCTTCCTTGAGCTCAGGGTGTATTTAGGACATTACTTTAATGATCTCCTGAGGATTGGGTGAGCCAGGTGGGGCTGCCCTTTCCGCTGCTGGAGCTGCCTGCCAGCCATTCTCTTCACAGGAAGCCCCACCAGGCACACCATCTGCAGTCATTCCAGGGTCCGGGTGGGGACAGGGAGGGGCAGGGGGCGAGGTCCTAATGATCCTAGGAAGTTATGCACAGTGGCACCCTGGAACAGATCCGGCCACCAATTCCATCCTGGTTTGAACTCCACTTTGCAGCACTCTCTAGCTGTGGGAACAGAGGTGACAGCCTTCTTGGCCTCCCTTCTGTAAATGGGATAATAACGGTATCCAGTTCATAGGGTTGTTGGAGGTAACATGCAGAGAGTATTTAGTGTGCTTTGGCCCTTCTGAACTGCCCAGGAAATGAGCACTGAGTGCCAGTGCGTTGTTTTTATATGCGTTCTAACTCTCTTCTTCTTCCTTCTCAGTTTATTAGCATAAAGCAGGCCACTCATTTGAATGGATTTAAATCTCTTCTGCTCTGAAAAAAACAAGCATTAATGACTACACCTGAAATATTAATCACACTCCTGGTCAGCCTTGAACACTGGTTATCTGCTGTCAGTAGCTGTAGCTCACGTTCTTCTGGAGCTTCCTGAGTACCAGGCACTGTGCTAGTTGCTAGGGAGATGACCTTGAATCAGAAAGTGCAGAGCCCAGGAAAGTGCCTGGGAGTTGGAGGGAGGAAAGAAGAAGAGAACTAGATACAGGAAAGAGATTCTGGTAAGAGGTCCTGAGATTGAGGGAGTGGATTTTAGGTGAGCCAAGGCATATTAGTGAGAGAGGAGTAAGTTCACTCGGCACAGAAAACTAACACTGGATGTGTAAGCCCAGTGTTTGAACGGATGTGAGCACAGTGAAAACCTAGTGTTCTTTTTCCTTTGATTATTCTCAAGAATGTTTTAAAAATGTAATGTTTGCAAACAAAATAGAAACAGTTGAAGCATTGTTTTCTATTAGCAATATAAGGTTCACTGGCTCTGGGTATTTTTTCATTCTTGTCTTCCAAATTGTAATTTTAAAAGATGAGGCATTTCATATTCAAGAGTTTCCTTTGTCTGAAATAAATTATTCATTTCTACCCAGTTTCAGAAACAATGAACATAATACTTAATGCATCACAATTAAGCGGGTGTAGCTTCATGTAAAATTATGTTCCACGCATTTTAGTGGCAAACAGTGCGGTGGGTCCTATATCTTGTCGACATTTGTTCCTCAGAAGCAACACATAAAGAGGCAGAGACCCAGAAATGTGTTTTCGTTTCCTCATGTTGGAGGAGGGGTAACTGTAGACACCAGAGGTCTTGTTTTTGATGTTCCACAGCTGTTGGTGACAGTGTCACTCTGCAGAGATAATGGGCTGATTGGAACGATGTTGTGCATAAGGTCAGATGAGGGTCACAGTTCTTGAGTACCACACATTTACCTCAGTCCTTTGGTCTGGATTTGAGATCCTTATAGAATCATCTCTTCGAAGGGCATTACCTGGTTATGACTTCCTCTAGGTTTTGGTAGCAGCCAGTCTTTTGAGTGCTGCCTGGCTGGTTATTTTCTAAGAATCTTTCTCTGGAATACTTCCTGGTCACAGGGCCCACCTTCAGAAGGTAAGTGTTGGAACATGAATATAGATTTCCATAGAAAGCTTCTCGAGGCTTTAAAGTTTGGCAGTAGTGTTTCCCAAAGAATATTTTTAGGATACCTCCTGCTTAACTCCCAGCCCTGGGGTCAAAGTCAAAGCTGACTGTGGTTGCCAAAGAGTGACCACAAAGATTTAATTGTGAAAGTGTGTTTGAGTTCTCATAAATTGGCTATGAAATGCTTCATCGGTATCCAGTTCATAGGGTTGTTGGAGGTAACATTTAGAGAGTATTTAGTGTGCTTTCATAGGCTGTTTCCTTGAATCCTTATAAACCCCTGAATAAGGGCCTAGGAAGGGGTTAGGGATGAGCTAGTCACACTTTGCATGAGAGAGAACCTGAACTCAGAGAAGTCAGATGACTCTTAAGGCTGCACAGTCAGTGGCAGATCCTAAATTCCAGCCAAGTTTGTCTAGCTCCAAAGAGTTTTCTTATTGGATGCAGTCCTGCTTGCTGTCTTTTTAACTGTTTGGTGAAGAACAAAACTGGCTAAAGGCAGAATGGATTTTTCAACTTGCTATGGCCCAAGTACTATTTTGCATTTGAATAAAAAATTATTTCTCTCTTTAGAAAGACTTAGGAAGAAGGCCCTGAATGTGGCCAGGAGTTGTGCTGAGTGCTTCCCTGGCCTTGACCATGGCCCTGTTATGGGTACCTGCTGTGCGTGTCTAGATTGACTGCAGTACCCTCTAGAGACTTTAGAGCTCTTGAAGTGTTTGCTTCCTCCTTGGTGCCAGTGACCTCCAGTTTTGGTAGAGGCTCTTGCTTTGACTAGAGTTTCCTGTGTGGGGTCCTGGAAGGAGAGCCATGTTCCTGGGAGCCTCTGAGCTGTCCTCCTCTGCGATGTGACCATCCAGTTGCCTGCCAGAGAGTTTCAGCAAGATATCCTCACCAGAGCTCATAAGTTGTCTGTATTGAATTGGCTTCTTCTCTGAAGCCGGGTCCATGAGGACCAACCCCACACTTTGGAATCTTGGTGAGATGTTTTTATATGTTGAGGAGAGTAGTAGGATAGTAGAAAAAATATGAATTTGGATTCTGACTTCATAATTTCATAACATAAGTAAGTTGTTTAACTGCTGGCAGTCTCAGTTTCATGATATGTAAAATACAAATAAATATTCATTGTGTGGTCACGGTGGGACCACACAGTGTTGTGTTGTAGGATCAGGTGTTGAAGTGTATCACAGCTGTTGGAGGGGGATCACGGGGGTAAATATTCTTTTTTTTTTAATTGAAATCTTTATTGGTACTTTACATATACGCATCATGATTGCACTCCATAATGGGGATTTGTACCAGTATAAGACACAACTTAATTCTCATTTTTTCCCATAGCCCTACCCACCCTACCACCCCCCATATACATAAAATTTGTTTCCTTTCTTTTTTGTTATAATCTCATTATTTTTCCCCCTTCACCCTATTTTACTTTGAACATTTTCTATTTCACAATATATAACATACAATTCTAGGACTCATTTACATCTTTATTTTCTCATACCAGAGAAAAGATGTGATGTGTTCCTATCTGTGACCTATTTATTTCACTTATGAGGATATCCTCAAGGTATGTCCATTTACAGGAACTTGTCCATCAGCCTCGGTCGATCTTGCACCCACATCAGGCTGATGCTGTCTGCACTCATCCTTGCAGCTTTCTAGGGCCTGTGAGAGGATTTCCCTGACTTCCTGGCTGCTGTCCTGTGGCCTCTCAGTACTCACACTTTTGCTGCTAAAATGCATGACAGCTGCTTGCCTCGTTTACCTATAGAACAAGAGGGCCCGCTGTGTAGTAGGCTGCCAATGTGGACCTCACCTGCTGTGATGTGGAGCACTGCTTTATGGTTACCACTTTCCTGAAACTTTCTGACACTGATATGGTCACACCCTGAGCCTTGACCTGCCCCTCCACACCTTACCCTCCGTTAAGAGAAGTTTGATATAGATAGAAACAGCCTTTCAGATGGCTCTTAATGCAGATCTGGCCTGTGCTGAAATGGTGGGTAAGCCTCAGAGAATGAGAGAAGACAAGTGTTTGTGGGCTCCTGGGAGAGTGAGTAGCCTGACTTGAGTGTAGGATTTTCCTTTTAGGAGCAGAACCAACCAGCTTTTTAGATAAGCATTCTGATGGAGGCCTTGAAAGGCCAGCAGATATTTACCTCAGGTGCAAAACATGAAGTTTAGAAAACCCTAAGGTGGAAAATTTACACTAGGGTTTTTTTTTCAAAATTGTAAAGCAAAATAAAAAATTCCCACTGTGGTTGTCCATGGCCTTTGAAGAGGCTTTTACAGATGCTGGTGGCCACAGAATGCTGCTTTTTCCTCACAGGTCTCGTTTCTTCATCCCTGCCACCTTCTCAGGCTTATGCCCCTTCTCTGCCATCAAACGACTGGCGTTTGCGCTCTGCCAGCCCTGACTGTGTTAGGTACCACCTCACCTGATGCTCCTCAGGAGTTCCCGTGTGCTGAGAGGGGCTGCTGGCCTTGGAGATTTGGTCTCCCAGCTGCTTCTGGGACTAAAGAAGCTCTAATGACTGTTGAAACTTCTAACACGTAGGCATTGGACTTGAGGAACGTGTGTGTGTGTGTGTGTGTGTGTGTGTGTGTCTGTCTGTCTGTCTGTCTCCTAAGTTAAAGTCTCTGATGGTCCTGAGAAACAAATTACCTTCTTTACTAAATAGTCTGTCCACCTTGGGCACAGCCAAGTGTTTGGGTCTTTTGAGTGGCTCTGACCTGGCAGCATCAGGTGCTCTGCACAGTCCCATGGCAGTAGCAGTGTGGAATTCTGACATCCCCCCACCCTCAGCCCCAGCAACTCTACCTTATGCTGTTTTGGTTGAAAACTGTTCTGCAATAGCTAGATAGTTTCTCTGGATGTTTCTGGTCCTGCCCTGCCATATGGTCTTGGGTGTGTGGTCAGGACCTTCAGATGACTTCTTCCTTTTGTTCATTAGAAGGGATTTACCAACTCTGCTGCTCAGAAGTGATTTTCAGAGACCTAAATGACAACGAAGAACGAGACTTTTTGAATACTAGCCAAAGAGCATTGTTGGTGGAACTCAGGAGCCCACAAGGTGAAGTTGGGGTCAGTGTGACGGGCGGGGGTCAGTAGTGATATCCTTCTGCCCTTTGGATTGAGGGCCAGTGATGGGGACAGGCTACTGTCAGGAGCCAGGAGTGTAGTGCGGCTGAGGATCACTGAGAGACGAGGAGGCTGCAGGGCTGTACTACCTGGTTTGGGTATCGAAGGGGCATCACTCTACTCAAGAAAGCGTCCATAGTTACATTTGATCACTCTACAGTTCCTTTTTTAAAAAATATTCTACAGTTTTGATAGGAGCGAAACAGCTCTCTGCACTGGAGACTTTGTGTTTGAGTGTAACTCAGTGTGAACTGTTCTTCAGTTCTGCCCAATTCTCTTTCTTCATCTTGTCCCCTTCTTTGCCTGCCTTTCTTCCACCTCTGAAATACATTAAGTTCGTTCTGTCTTGGAGCTTTTGTTCTTGATTTCCTCCCTTACCTGAAATATTCTTCTCCATGATCTTCACTTGGCGAAACTCTTCTTGTCATTTTAAACCCAGGGGTTTTCTGTAACCACTGAGCAAATATTCTCCCTTGGTGTTTACTACTGCATTCTCCTGTTTCTACAAAACTAACCCACACCCAAAATTATTTTGTTGATTTACTTGCTGGTCTGTTTCTTTCACTATGATGTTAAGTTGCATCAAAGCAAGGACCTATTGGCTTGTTCCCCTCTCCGCCCTTTATCAGGCTACTGTGTAGTTGATGCCTTACATGTAGGTGAAGATGTGTGCACCAGTCGTGCTGTTAGACACTGTGCAGTTTTGCAGAAAGGAGTCTATGTTAAGATTTTTTCAAAGGCATCTTGCTTTATTGGACAGCGGGCCTTGAACTCTGGGCTTAAGAAATGTTCTTACCTCAGTCCTCCTGACTAGCTGGGACTATAGGCGCGTACTTCACTGTGCCCAGGTGCCCAGGTAAGAAGTTGTTAGTTGTTAGGTTTTATAAGAAATTTGAAGGTAAGGTTACTTTCTGGCATATGCTACTGCCAAAAACAAGACTTGTGGACCTCCAGCTGCTGGATCTGCCCTTTATGTGGGAAATGTCCTCTCATCTCCAGAGTAAGTAAAATGTCATCTCCCAGCAGTTCTATATACTTCCTTGGTGGTCACAGATGGGCCTTTGCACTTCTGGCCTTCATAGTCTCTCCCCAAATCCTGAACCCAGTACTTGGAGATAGGATAGTGGCCAAAGTCAGATGCACCCCCCACCCTTGGAGCTTGGAATGCAGCAGTGGAGAGAGACACACAATACTTAAGAGTGTACTTCCCAAGTGTGAAAAGTGCTTTGAAGCAAAGGCAGGCGTTGCTAGGGGACCCATTGTAGAGGTGAGACAAGGCCAGGGTGGGAGGAATGTTCCAGGAAAAGAAAGAAGAAGATTACATGGCGCAAGGAACCAGGTCTGAAGGACCAGAGAGAGGTTAGAGGGAGAAGTCACTGTGAGCTGGTGGCACTCGGCAGGAAGGCGTAGGGCCTGACAGCCCTGGAGCAGGCCTTCGGATTTAAGCCTGGTGTCCAAACCTCGGAATGCACCCTGGCAGGAACTGCGTGGTCCCTGTTGTTCTCTCAGCCCACTGTCGTCATTGTCACATTTGAGAAGGACCAAATACATCCATCTGGGAATAGCACAAGTGCTGGCATGTGGAAATTTAATTTACTTGCTTTTCAGAGATAAATAGTCCTATTCTTTCAGACCAGTTCTTTAACCCTCTAGTCTCAGTGTCCTCAATGAGGGTTATTTCTGTATCTTCCCAGGAATAAGAAACTTGTGTGCAGGATTTTAAAATGCATGGGCAGTGCCCTGTTCAAAGGATGGATAGAAGGGGGGAGCGGAATGGATCTCTTGCCACAGGGAAGGAGTTCAAGGGGGCAAGGGTGAGCGCTGAAGGGGAGGAGGAGGAGAAATGTAAGCGTTATATGTCATAACATGAAGTAAGATTAATAATGTCAGTGAGAATGAAAATCGAGAGAGGAGGAGGGAAGGAAAAGGAAGGGGATTGGAAAAAAGAAAAAGAAGTCACTTTCAGTCTTGATCTTGCTTCACCTGGGGGAGGGGAATGGACTCAAGGCAGTTTGAAACAGTGAGTCTTAGTGCTTAGCAGCCAGAAGAAGGCTGAGCGAGGACCTTTGTGCTACGAGGGTGGGAAGCTGTCCACCTGTGGGTGGTTTGGGGTCATCGGGAAGTTGGCAGACTCTCCTCAAAGAACCAAAGGGACAGCTGCTTCCCTGCTGACTGGACAAGCACAGTGTGTTGCAGGCGAAGCGCATGTTTGTGGGTCCTTGGTGACTGTCCCAGGCTCATAGCCAGTGAGCCCTGGCCTTCAGCTCTGGGGCGGCTCCTTCTCTCTCTGTCCCGTCACCACCTGGCTGCATGCTGGAGGGCACATAGGATCACTGCTCTGGCAGGAGTAAGCTACAGAGCCCACAGTTAGCTTCCCAGTTGGCTGGGAAGTAGAGTCTTCTGTCACATGTATGAAAAGTTGAGAGGGTCACAGCAAACACCTGAGTACCCACCACCCAGAATGTGCCGGTATTTTAAAAGCTAAATGACTGTAGGGACAGTTGTGTCAATGAACAATGGCCTGAGTTACGCAAGCGTTTCCTGAGTGTTTCACAAGTGTTGAGTGTAAAGTGAACAACAAGCTAGAAAAAGTCCTCGTCCCCAGCGAGTTTTCTAAGTCTGGAGGGAGACAGATGCTAACTGAATATATAGTGAGGACCAGGAGAGAAGGGTGGGAACAGAGTCCTGAGGGGCAGGTCCTGTTTTCCCTGAGACATTTGACATGGAAATAAGGTTCATGAGTGCTAGGGAACTGGTGAACAGCCTTGAGGTAGAAGAACAGTCAGTGCTGGGCTTTGAGCTGAGAACCTTGAAGGACCAAGGAACCAAAATCGACTGTGAGTGTGGCCCAGTGGGAACAGGTTGTGAGCGCCACCCTGGCGCTGGTTCCCAGCTTATGGGGTCTGGAAGACCATGATAAGTACTTGGGGGTTTGGTCCAAGTGTTGAGAAGTTCTGGGTTGCACAGGAGAGCTGTGAGGTCATGGTGATGTCATGATCGCACGTGTGATTTTGAGGAATCACTTGAGAACAGCTGGGAAAGAGAAGCAGCAGATGAAAGCTGTGAAGCCAGAGGTCCAGAGCCAATGTGGGATCACCTTTAGGTTAGTGATAAGAAGCAACTAGAATGAAGGCATCCCAGGAACGTACAGAAGTGTGAGGAGAAGACAAGTCAGGAAGGACTTGTAGGCATTTTTGCAGGCTTGTGTCCGTTTGCCAGGATGGATGAGAGTGTTGCTTTTGCTCGGGGGGATGCAGACTTAGAGTTCCTTTCTGGATATGTGGACCCCAGTAGGCCCTGGGGGAGCATCTCTGCTTCTGTAGAGTTCTGTGTTTGTGGGAGTTAGTGTTCATCCTGTCCCCAGCATATGCTTTACTAAAATATTTTCTGCAAATAATACTTCAGTCTTGATGAGCGTTTAGGTCATTTTCTTGTTTTTTAAAATTACAAATAATGCTGCAATAATGTTCTTATGCTGGGCTGTGAATGTAGGGGTAATTTATACCTGGAAATACTGGGTTATGGAGCTTGTGTTTTCTTCAGTAAAAGCTTTATTGAAATGTAATTCACATATGTACAAGGGAGTATACTTTCCCATTTCATGTTTGCATCCTTTTGGATTATTTTTTGCTTTTCAGTAGTTCCTGCATCTTTCAATTTCCTAACTTAATGAGTGATTTCTGTGTTTTTCACTTGGGGGGTGAGTGTCCTTTTGTTGATATAGGCCTTGTGATACTTACTTCACGGGTCCCAGGCACAGTAATCATTGTTTTTTCACCGTCCTTTTTCTGGTTCTTCAACAATAGCTTTCATAAACTTTTAGATCTCCAGAAAAATTGAGCAAAGAGTTCTCATACACCCGTTACCCCAACAGTTTCTCCTATGATTAACATCTTGCTTCATTGTGATACATTGAAATGTTACAGGTAATGAATCAATATTAATACAGTATTATTAAGTAAAGCCTATAGTTTACATTCATGTTTCTTTGTTACACAGTTTCTACCTAACACAGTTCTGTTGGTTTTGACAAAGGTGCACTGGCATGCATTTACCTTTATCATGCAGAACAGTGACCCAGGCCTAAAATACCTTCTCTCTCCCTTGAGTCTCTGGTGGGTACTGAGTTTTATTTTACTGTTTTCATAGTTTTGTTGTTTCTAGAATGTTATATTTCAAACCATACAGGCTTACACACTAGTTTCTTTCATTTAGAAATATACATTATGTCTGCTCTGGGTTTTTGTTGATTTCTAGTTCACTTCTTTCAATTACTAAATCATTGTGTTACATTGTATGGCTGTATTAGGGTTTGTTTATCCATTGGCTACTGAGGGACCCCTTCCTTACTTAGCTGGAACATTACAAAGAAAGCTGTAAACAATTGTGTTCAGGGTTTTGAGTGTAGATCTAAGTATTCGCCTCACTTGGACACATATCTAGGAATGTGATTGCTGGATTGTATTTAAGTCTGTGCTTGACATGTATGAACTGCCAGCCTCTCTTCCAAATTGACTGCTCCATTTCGTATTTCCATGAGTCGTGAGGAGAATTCCTGGTGCTCTGTATCCTCGCCAGCATTTGGTATTGTCAGGTTTGGGGGATTTCTCCATTCTCAGAGATGTCTCGTGATAACTCCTGGTTGTTTAGTTTGCATTTCCCCAGTGCTAGGATACTGAATATCTTTTCTTACACTTATTTGCCACCTGTGTGTCTTCTTTGGGCTGCTGCCTTTTCATCTCTTTTATTCATAATAAAGAATGGGTTTTTAAAAATAAGTTTGACTTTTTTGTGTTTGAAAATGTTCTTATTTACTCTTCACATTTTTAATACTTTACCTGGGCACAATACTCTACTGTGCAGTTATTTTCTTTGAATTGGCATCTGTCATTGTAAATGCAAAGTCTGTTGACAGTCTATTATTTCTTTATGCTTACTGTTTTCATCTTTCTTTTCTCTTTTTTTGGTTTCTTTTCTTTCTTTAGTTCTTTGTGGTGTTTTTTTTTTTTTTTTTGAGACAGGTTCTTGCTTTGTAGTTAAGGCTGGCCCTGAGCTCAGCCTCCAACTCACATCACAGCAATCCTCCTGCCTCTGCCTCCCGAGTGCTGGGATTACAGGCGTGAGCCACCATGCCCGGCACTGTGGTATGTGGTACTGGTTGCTGCTGGGCGTGAGTCTCCACACCCAGTATTGTATGTGGTTGGCGGGGAATCAAACCCGGGCCATTGTGCTTGCAAGACAGGCACCTGAACCACTGAGCTAACTCCCCAGCCCTCTTTGTTTTTGTTTTTGTTGCAATTCCATGGTTTGAACTCAGGACCTTGCATACTTGGGAGGCGGTTGTCCTGCCACAGAGCTAAATTAGCACCCCTTCTCTTCCTTCCTTCCTTCCTCCCTCCCTCCCTTCCTTCTTTCGTCTGTCTGTCTTTCTCTCTTCCTTGATTGTGTTTGTATGCTGGAAACTGAACATAGAGCTATATCCTTACCCCTTTTTATTTTATTTTTAATTGTAAGACAAGATT
The DNA here is from genome assembly GCA_004026965.1 of Petromus typicus. Classification (NCBI taxonomy): domain Eukaryota; kingdom Metazoa; phylum Chordata; class Mammalia; order Rodentia; family Petromuridae; genus Petromus; species Petromus typicus. The sequence continues at coordinate 127,797 of PVIR01000878.1, read as the reverse complement.
CTTGCTAAGTTGCCAAAGCTGTCCTCGACCGTGTGATCCTTCTAATGATCCTCAGCCTAGTGAATGGGGGAGGACAAATGTGCGCCACCGCTCCTGCCCTGCTGTATTCTGAGCACTGTGTTCACATGGCTGTACTTTTCATTTCTCCTGTTTGACAGCAGGTACTTGTTTTTCCCATGTGTGACCACTTCTGTCTTTTTTAGTTCTGAAAAATTCTGTGATGTTTCCCTGCTCACACTGCTGTATTCACTCACTTCTCCTCCTAATTTTGATTGCACAGCGCTTCCTATTCTTTCCTTCACTACCCTTGACTTTAGATTCATAGTTTCCATTTCTTTATTTTTCTGGGAGGCATTTGGGGTTGCTCAGGTCTGGGTGCTCAGGTTTGACGTTCTAATCATAAATTCTGTTTTGCTTCCTTGAGTCCACACCCTGAGTTTTTAATTTTAACAGTGATGTGTTTGGGTTTTGGGATTCCTATATATTTAAAGATCTTATTCTTTCTGATGAGATGTGTTCTTGTGCTTCCTACCTCTTCTCTGTCTCGCTAGACGTATGTCTTGTAAAGCCTTGTTTCAGGCCCACCTGTGGTCATGTTGTCCCATCTGTTGCCTTGTGGTCTCTGTCCTGACTGCAGTGCTGAGTGTTTGAGTCTTTCAGCTCAAGTTCCTCTTTAAGGACAGCGGCTTTCCCTAGGAGACCTACGTAAGATCATGAAGGCAGCTTTGCGGGTTAATCTCTATTTTCTTGGGTGGGCACTTCATGTTTGTGGGCACTAGGTCATTTTTCAGTTGATTTCTCACATCGTAGAGGAATGTCTTTGAGCTTAGCTTCACTGGCACTTCTTTCAATGTCTTGGCCATCAGAGAAGGAACAGTACTTCTCAGTCTGTAAGATACATGTTGCCTTGGGGGCCTCTAGTGTCATGCAGGAAGTTTGGCAAGAATTTTTTGGGTGAGGTTCTGTCCCCACAGTGGTGGCAGCTTTTGCCTGGTCCTGTCACTGTTATTCCAGATGGGCTTCATTGGAGCTAGTGTGTCTGGGAGATCTGGATTCTGACTCCTGGATCTGCTCCAGAGAGTTTTAAGATTCCCAGGTGATACTAAGTGTTCAGCCGAGGTTGAAAATTATTGTCTTCTAGGCATGCACTCAACCCTCCTTTCAGTTTTCAGGGTTTTTTTGTCCTATTACATCATTATTACTGTTGTTGTTTCATTTTCTAGAGAGTTGGGGGGAAGAGGTACACAGATATCTGCATCATTTCGGTTCACCATCCTGACCAGACGCTAGAAGTACCAAATTTTAACCAGCTGCACAGATAAAAGGATTTGAACCAAAGGTTTCCAGAAGCCTCCCTGGGTTATTGAATTCTTCATGTGATTTTAATTTCTCTGCAAAAGATAACTCTTTTTCTGTTGCCTTCCTTCTACTTCATTTCTTTCAGCATGGGTGCTTATCAAATATCTTTAATTAAAATGAATTTATAGTTTGAGGCTGAATTTGAATTAGTGTCATTCTGTGCTTATCTTTTATGATACAAATATTTGACTATATACAGTAACTGAAGAATATATTCCAAAATAAGTTAAATTTGGGAGGCATAAATGCAGTAAGGTTTTTAATGTTACATAAGGAATGATAGAATTTTTTTAGAGAGGTTACAGTAGATCATTCAGAATTCAGGGTGAAAGGAAGTGGTATTTAGATAAAGTGTTGTTCTAGGTAACTCAAGAAAACATTAGATTTTCACATTGTGTTAGACTGTGTTACTTGGCTTGACTGTATAATCACTTCACTGTTTATATCTACCAACACTTCATGTTGTGTGTCTTAAACATAGATGATAAAAAAGAAAGAATATATCCATAATAAATATTTCTTGAAGTAAAAGGGGCCCTGTTATGGTTTGGGTCTAGATGACCCCAAAAGCCTCATGTTGAATCTAGGGTCTGATGATGGGATTAAGGGCGTGTGATCACTAAACCACACACTGATTCTATTTTATAGCGAGACAGAGAAGGGGTTGAGTGCATGAGAGAAGTATCATGTAGTATCACCCCATTCTTGGCAATCTGGATAGGATAAAAAAGGCAGAAGGACACCGGAGGCCCCCTGTTGTTTTCTGCTGCTATGAAAATGTTGCCCCACTGCAGCCCTGCCTTGGATCCAGCCAATTATAGACTGAAACCTTTATGAACTGTAAACCAAATAAACCTTTCCCAGTTTAACTTAGGGTGTCTGGTATTTCTGTCTCAGCAATGAGAGAAAAACTATAACCTAACAGGGGCAGCTTTTGAGGAACTGTACTATTAAACATTTTTTTTTTCCCATTGGTACCTTCTCTTAGAACCAAAGTAAAGAAGTTGTAAAGGAATGCTTCACTGTATATGGTTTAGTTTTGTTATTACCTGCTTAAGTGACTTTTTATAGGGAGGTAGAGTTTTAAAAGGAATTATCGCTGTTTATAGTCACATTTTCAAAATAGGCTTGCAGAACTTTAGATTTCTCTGTGGTCTCTGCTGGTCACATCTGCATGTAATTGTAACTGTAGACTCTTGCCCCCAAGTATATGCATCTGCAACTAATTGTCCTTTCTGTTGCCAACACACAGGGTGGGTTTTGGGTTATGCCTAAATAAGAATGGAGAAGAGCTGAAGCAATTATCTGGATAATTTAAGCCAAGAAATAAGAATCTTCCACATTATATCTTTAATTTTCTGGATAATTTCAGTTGAGGGGATGTTTTGAAAAAGAAATCATCTGGGCTCTTGCCCGAGTTTTCCACTTCACTCTGTATGTGTAAACACAGCTGTTGTATGATTGACAACTTCTTAAAATCTCGCATTTGGAAATAACAGTTTTTCAAGATCACTGCTTTTGTCCAGGGATTGTGTGCTTTGGTTCACTCTGTGGCTCCTCGGCTATTTCTCAGTGCCGTCCGGTAAGAAAGCGAGAATGGCTGGGTAGCCAGATGTTCTTGTATTCTTAGTATTAAATAAATACTTTCCGGCTCTACTGATATTTCTAGCCACTCTGCAGAACAAATAGAGTGGTAGTCCAGCCAGGGCTAGCTAATCTTGCACATAACAACAGCTACAGTCCCACCTGTGTCTAAAAATCACAAGTAGGATGGCAAACACTGCCCTGTTTAGAAAAATATCCAATTTGACCATCACATCGGTTCCAGATGGTACCTGTTTCCGACGAACCTGTTTCATGCCAGAAGTAAACCTCAGCCAATACAGTTTTAATTCCATTCCCAAACTCATCTGCATCATGTGCCAGTCAGTATTAATACCCATGCAAATGCTGCTTGGATCAGCTGAGGATGCTAATGGAGGGATGGCTACAATGCAGAGACACTCAGCTGGGGGCATGCAAGACCCCGCTCTTTGGCATCAGAATCAGGGAGTGTGAAACTGTGGCTGAGATTTGTTTTGACAGATCGGTTCTCCAAGGCCTCCCTGTTTTCTCAGTCTCTTCCAGGAAATTTGAAATGCTCACAAGGTAGTTAGACAAAAGCATAGAGACCATGAACCTCTTGGTGACATGTTCTTGGAAAGGTGTGAATTGGTTCTTTCCCCGTTGTTGACTTTAAAAGTTTTTAAAGTTCTTTTGGCAAAATACACCATTATAGTATCTGAGAGGATTATTTTTGGAGAACTGTGATTTAGAATTACCATGTAGTATGAAATTCTAAATTACTCACTGTGTGGAAATAGGTACATATTAAGTAAGGGCTTTTTTTGAGAATAAAATCTGTTAAGTGTTTTAGCATAGTGGTTGAGAGCATAAGGTTAGGAGAAGATGGCTTGGATTCAGATCTCTGCGCTCCGTGTCTTAGACAGGTCATCTCGACCTCTGTAAGCTTTAGATTCATTATCTATCAAATGGGAAGATCTGAACTGTGCCCACCTTAGAGGACTGTCTTGAAGATTAAAATGCTTCATGTCACGCCTGACATAGACAGGATCCTTTCAACTATCTGGTTTTCATTAGTTTGTATCTGTCAGTCTGTAGACATCGTCTGAGAGTTCACTATCTGCCAGTAAAGATGTGGAACGCTGAGCTGGAGAGAGGAGGAAGGCTTGGTCTCTATCCCCGCCAGCAGGGATAACAAGTTAGAGAAGGTTATGAAAATTAATTGTGAAACCACATGCCAAGGTGTGGGTAGAGAGCACAGGGCTTCTGTAGACACAAGCCTTGCTCGTCATTCTCCAGGTATTTAAGGCCTTTCTTTTTGCTATGATGTTAGTTGGCCCTGCAGGAGAGAAGTTTCACACTGTTCATTTACCAGCCAGATTCTTTGATTTTTGAGGATGTCTAGGACCTAAATCTTTGAAGGACTTCCATCTCTGGAAAATACCTCTTGAAAATGTGGTTTTGATAGAGTGCATGAGAAAGAACATTGTCATAGAGAGCCAGGTATCCTGTGTGGTGCCCTAGGAAGAAGAGAGGCCCTGCGAAGTGCGCTGGGGTGGGGGGTTGAAGGGTGACAGCTGAGCATGGTGTCAGGGGCTTCTCAGCCAGAAGAGCCTGAGCCCTGGAGCAGTATGGCCCCTTGATGGCAGTAAGGGGCGGGTGCGTTAGGTCAGCTGTGGAGAAACAGAGGGAGCTTTGTCCCGAAGACTTAAGATTATACCAGCTGCTTCCTAAAACTCAGAAGTCATTTGGGTTTTCTTAGTGTCCTGATGAACCAGATATCAGATTTTAACATACGGTGCTTCCCCATTTTTTAATACACCATAGGGACATGGAACAAACACCTGCTTGTCGATAACTTTTTTTTTCCTCTAAGAAGTTCTGTGATTTCCTGGATTTAGTTCAACTCTGAGGGCCTTGCTGTGACCTTTTAGTCCAGTGACCTCAACTCCTGAAACGAGGAGCCATTTAAAAGGGCTGCATGTTCAAAATGGCTTGGATAGTTTTGCTCACATTAAACTGCAGAAATTCTGGGAATCCAAGGGAGATTTGGCTATCTGTGTAAGGCTTTGTGGTTACTGTTAGAAAAAAATTTAAATTCTAGTGTGAATGATCTTTTAATGAATATTAGCCATCTTTTGTTGAAGATGATACTTGTCTATCACAAGATAAATAACCACTTTAATTATTATGGTGGCATGGGAAACTTTTTAAAAAGAATTGCGCTGTAAATGTATGACAGCCTAAATTGGTATTTAGGAAGTAGTGAAAGGATTTCTTTGTTAAGTTATGTTTTTATCTTCCATCCTATCAGGATTTCTTTCTTTAATTGAATGTTATTATTTTAGACCTCATAATATTTGCTGTGGGTAAAATAACAATAACTCATTAGATTCACTGCCTCTGCATGAGATCAATAACAAAATTTCCATTATTTATTTTCCCCAAAGACCTTTAGACACTTTACTTCCAGCATGGTATAAAGGAAAAGGATTTTATAATGATTTACTTTAAAAAGATTTTCACCTCTGATATATATCCAGCAAAGCCCCTCTAGAATTGCACTGTGATAATAATAATTCTAAAACAAAAATGTCAAGCCGTTCCATCGTGATCTGAATTAAGACTGAATCTGAAGCTGAGAAACACAAGGCACACAGAGCCCAGCAGTATTTAAACACATCTTTGTTTGAACATAATTTATCAACATGATGTAGTAGGAAGAACTATAAATATAAACATTTTAAGTAGAAGCCCACAAGTGACGATGGACACATGTGCTCATTGACTGGCTAGGCTGCGTGTGTGTGTGCATGCGTGTGTGCGTGTCTCCATGTGGTCACCTTGGTAAGCGTGTTTTTGCGTCTAGTACAACGTGGCTGGTGATAAGCTCACTTTCAGGTTTTCACTTGGTGCGTTTCTCATGGGCCCATTGGGAGGAACTGAGAAACAAGCACTTTATAGAAACTGCAAATGCTAATTTTATAGCTAGCAAGTTAGCCTTTAGCAGCACAGGCAAAAATTAGAGGTGTTTTTTTTTTTTTTTTTTTTGGTATCGTAGTCTTTAAAAGGAATTGCATTTGTTTTGTGTGTCAATAGTTGACACTTAAATGTAGAGGAAGAGACTTAAATATTCCATCACAGAAAATCTGTAATGTCCCATTGATTTTTAGATTGAATGGACCAGATTAGAATAACTTCAGAGGGTGTTATTCCTTCACTGAGTAGATAGATTACAACCAATTAAATCTTAATTCTGAGCCCCTGTTAAAGAAATTTCTCTTACGGGCGGGGGGTTTAGCTAGCTCAGTGTTTCCGGCGCCTGTCTTGCAAGCGCAAGGACCCAGGTTCAATCCCTGGTAACCACATACAATACTGGAGACTCACCCCAGCAGCAATCAGCACCACATTCCACAGTGCCGGGTGTGGTGGCTCACGCCTGTAATCCCAGCACTCAGGAGGCAGAGGCAGGAGGATTGCTGTGATGTGAGTTTGAGGCTGAGCTCAGGGCCAGCCTGAACTACAAAGTGAGACCCTGTCTCAAAAAACCTAAAAAAAAAAAAAAAAAAGAAAAAGAAATACCTCTTATTAACAATCATGAAAGCAAAGTGTCAGTGCAGAGGCAGCTGCGTATTTTCTGATCAATCAGCAGCTCTCCGAAGTTCTGTGTGTACATGGAACATGCTGAGATGAACACACGGAATGATCTGTGTCACGCATGTAAGTACATGTGACACGCACTCAGTCATTTTGAGTTTGGCACCGCGAAGGCAGGTGTTCTGTGTCTTCTGAGGAACTTGAAGGCTGGATGCAGATGTTGAAGTTTGCCATGCTCTTCTATCACTTACAGTCGCATGAAGTAAACCTTTCTGATACCTTGTGAGGTCACGGAGAGGTTACTCGCCTCTGCCTTTCCCAGGGCCTGCCTCGCTGAAAGACGAAACTTTCCTGTTGTCAAACGCTGTGAGTTCTAGCAGCTGCTCACGAGGGAGCCTGTGAAGTCGACTGGCTCTGCACACACTTCATGTTATATATACTTCCAGTGTTAAGTTTATTGGAAGGCTGAGACTAATGTAAAACACAGCGTAAACATGAGGCGTCATGTGTCAGCTTTCCAGCACACTTGGAAGGAGCGGAAGGTTTGCAGGATATCTGCCATGTTGAGGAAAGTTGGTGCTGTGAATCCCAGGGTGAGGAGGGAAAGTTGGCGGTGTGATCTGCACAATGAGCAGATGGGGCTGTGGGTTCCTAGGGACAGAAGCACAGGTGTTGTTCACCCCTGGGGGTCCCCTTTCCCCTACTTTCTTGTGACCTTGTGGTGCAAAGCCTTGGAGCTTTGGGCTATCACAGGCGAAACTTCCGTCTAACCTAGGGTGTGCTATACCCAAGCCTTGGTGAGGATGAAACGAGCACGTGGGGATTGAGCAGGGCTTGGCAGGATGCTGCATGGCTGAGAACCTCTTTGTTCTGTTACTTTGATAACACACAGCGGTGGATGCACATAGATGCAGGCACTCTAGAGAGGCGCGCAGAGAAACACGGTAGCATGAAAGATGGAGGAAAGAGCAGGTTTGCTTCTTCTCTCTTTATCTTTTGCTACTGGTTTCTTGGCTCATTAATATATTCAAGTATTTAGTGAATATCTGCTACATAAAACAGGCCTCATTCCTGGCTGTAAATATGGAAAATTGTTTAAGAGTGTAGGCTGGAATCTCACCAACTACAGCCCCATTCCTTTTGTCTGTCACATAACAGCTGTATGGTTTTGGACATATCACTTAACTTTTCAGAGTCTTAGTTTTCTCGTCTGCAAAATGCAGCAGAAATAACCACGGCCCATTTCTATGCATATGAGTTAATATTATGATTCACCATGAAGCAGAATGTTACACAGCTGCAAAAAAATATGAGGTAATTCTCTAGGTAAAGATCTTCGTGGTAGAGAAACATTTCAAAAAGTAGAGTCTATCTGACATGGAGGCTTGTTTGCATGTAAAGAAATTGGATGCATATGATACTAATATTAATGATAGATGTAGGTGAAAAGGGGTGTGAGAACTTGGCAGATGGGGCATAGACTTTTCACTATGTATCTTTTCATATTAATATTTTGAACCATATAAATACATTACCTCATGAATAGTGATACACAGATTGGTAGGCTTTTTTTTTTCAGTACCAGGGATTGAACTCAGGGCCTTGGGCTTGAGAGACAGGAGTGGTGCCACGGAAATAAATCCCTGGGTGTAGACTGGTGGGCTTCTTGTGAGGATTCAGTAAAATAATACACTTAAAATTCTTACTCTAAAGCCTGGCTGAAAAGGAGCATTCAATTTATGCTTCTACTGACATTACTGTGATACTGAAACAAAGTTGCCTACAAGAAGTAAACGCGCTTAAGGCGCTTAGTGATTAGTAAGGAAGACAGAAAAACAGGTTATAACTAGTGTGAGGGTGAAGGCAGGAATAAATAGTAACAGGAAGTAGAGCCAGATTGTGTTTGAGCTGTTGGGGGGAACACAGAGGGCATCTCAGTGGTGACCAGACGACCTTGTGACTTCCAGTTTCTCTCTTTAATTCCTTTCTTGATTAAACAAGTGTGTTGCTTACTACTAGCGTTGCTTCTTTAATCTGAGCCATCACAGCCATGGGCCCTTCCTTCATAGGGAAGACACTGTAGACAGTGTGAATTTATGTATTGGAGATTTATTCAGTATTTTCCATGAGTTGCTTGCTTTCTGTTTTTCTTTTCTTTTTTAATACACTTCTTGCCTTCTGGAAAGCAGAGACTATATAATTTTTTTTTTTTTTTTAACAGTGATTTGTTCTGGTTTGGCCATTTTTGTAAAGATGGAGACAGTGTATACTTTCTTCAGTATCTGAGAAGGTGTTTTGTCAGACTTCTTCTGAGGCCTCAAGTGTATTCTTCTACCGCAGGCACCTTTCTCTATAGAAGGAGAATTGTTTCTCCTTGTCCTGTGGTTCCTGGCAAAGACCTTAACTTCAGGGCCTCTGAAGCCATTGAAAGAAGGGCCCACTGTGGCCAGCTAATCCGCTGGAGGCACCAGGGGCTGGGGGTTGTTATCCTGAAAGAGCACCAGGGGGCGCCCACATTCACAAACGGTTGGCTTGAAACAAATGGTGAAGCAAAGGTAAATTTGGGTCAGACCTGAAGTGAGTTTGCTCTGGTCCCTCGTTGGGCTTCTCCATTGTTTTTTTCCTGAAGGGTACTGACTGAGTTCGCAGTAGAGGCCGTATCTTAGCTGGCTCACGCTGCTATCACAAAGTATCATCAACTAGACAAGTGGCTTAAATAATAGCAACTTATGAGAAAGAAGGCAAACTCTGGCATCTCTTCTTGGGATGTCGCTCACTAATTCTGTATTAATCACCTTTCCGTTGCTGACACACAAATCCCAACAACTCCCTGATTGCAAGGAGGAGAGGTTTTTAGTGGCACACAATTTCAGTGGGTTCAGTCCATGGCTGTTCAGCTCCAAGATGGAAGTGTGTGTTGAAAGGGCCTGGCAGAGGAAGGCTGCTGAACATTTGGTAGCCAGAAAACAGAGAAGGGAAGACTTGGGGATAAGAGTATACAGTGTGTGTCTTATTTGAATCCAAACTTAAGACTGAACTTAAAATAACTTGATGTTTGGCCCAAGCTATGAAACATTACTTAATTAGAGGCCAGATACCTTAGGAGCACTGATTAAATCCACAAAGCAAAACATCACTGGAAAGGGAGGTCCTACCTGTCACCTGTGAAGGAACTGATCGAAGGTGAGCTGTGAGCCTGGAGACAAGTCTCGATTGGAAAGATCTGAGGCTTTGGAGCCCCGAAATAGGAAGTTACTAGGTAACCTCCTGATTACTTTTTAACACCTTTGAGTAGTTTAATGATTAAAGCGTGTTCCACTTCAGAAAACTTCTGAACAAGCCGTAAAGGTAATTTGCAATTCTCCTTTTCTCTATATCTATGCTGAATGTGGTGTCTAATTATTCCATAATAGCTTTTTGTTCTGATCATTTATTACAAAAATAGACAAGTCCTTTATCATCTTTAAACACCAGGATTAGTTTTTTTTTTTTTTAAATAAGAGTCACTTAAGTATCTTAAAAGGTTTGAAGAAAAATGACAGAGCTTTTTCTTCAGGTATGAATTTTTCAACACAATGCCTGATATTTACAATAAATGGATTTATTCAAATGGTGTATCTTTAAAGGGAAGTCATGGCACTAAAATACTCATCTCTTTAAATCACCCAGCAGCTATTTAAGACAAGCTGTTGGAGGGCTGCCAGATCTCACTCTGTAATGTATATTCCCCAGGAGGATGAAATCGGGCGTTTTTGCACACATTGTCTCTGAACAGTATGGAGTATGTTTAATTTTCAGCCTGTTATTTTAGCATGTTCCACTGTCTAGCCATCTGCATTTGGACAGCTGGATGTTGTCAAAGGGTAGTCTTCTTACCTGAACCTTTCGCTGCTTTGGATTCCCAGCTTCTTGGGGGGAAGACTGGAAGAGGAGAAAGTGAGTTACTGAGGGAGGAGACCACAGGCTGGCCGTCAGTCCCCTCCACACTTGTCCACTGTGGGCCTGGCCCATTTTGTGGAGTTCGTGTGGAACAGTCCTATTTGCAGTAGGAAGTGCTGCTGATTTACAGTGTGGTTGAATTCGTTTTAAATAAGCTGGTATGCTGAGGTCTTGATTTAGGTGTTGTGGAAATGTAAAGGAATGCCTGTCACAGGGCATTGGCTTTTATATTGTAGTTAGAATTTAAATTTATGAGTGTATTAAAAGAGATTATATTTCTCCACTAAGCAGGTGAATTGGGAAAAGGTTAGCAGCTGTTTTTTGTTAAGACAAAAGAGAAAGCTCTAGAATTTGGGGAAAGGAAGAGGGGCATATTTATTAAGGCTGGGAAAAGAAAGCATTATTTAATCAATATGGCAGCCAGAACAGAAAGCTTTACTCTGGATTTATCTAACACAGACACATCTGAAAAAAAAGAACTGATTTATATGAACTGTATAATCTGAATCCTTAATGAGACTCAAGTTATTTGAGAAAGACTATCTTAATGCCTTTAATGATGACTAGGTATAATTAGCATCACAGGTATAATTTCTGTTATGTATATGTTTATGACTTTGAATCATAACACTTTAGAGGTAGGAGTTATTTGTGCCACTGTTTAGTTCAATCTTATTAATATATAAGGTGTGAGAAAGCCTGAGCTCAGTGAATTTGTTTGACTTGATTCAAGTTGCAGATTCAGGTAATGAAAAAGCTGGGACTGAAAAGCTAGGCTGTCATTCCAGACCATGTGACTCCTGAGAGGAAGCCCCGGGAAGGTCTTGGGTCTGGTTGGTGCCTCCTCTAAGACCCACCTCCCCTTGCCAACCTCATCCTTTTCAAGAACCAGCTTACAGCAGAGCTGTGAATGTTTTACTTTGCTGCTAGGAGTCTTTATGGCTCCACATGAATGAATTCAAAATGTGAATAAGAATAGCTAAAGAATAGAAAACAGAGTTGAAACTTTCCTAATTACCATCTTGAAAGTTTGGGAAATAATGTGATCTAACTCTGTCCTGTTTCCAATTTCCTCTCCATTTATGCCCATCCAGAGATGTTCTGTATTTCCACATCCCGTTTTCCTTTTGCTTCTACTCTACTGAGTGTTCCTCTTCTTTGAGACTTCCACCATTGCTTATTTCTGTCACTTTGCTTGGTTAGAACTTCGATAAAGATTTGCCTCATATTAAGATGTGTGTGTGGATCTACATGTGTCTAGTTTCACTGGTAAAAGACGCGGGTTGTGGTCTGTTTATATGTGTGGTCTCAGTCTAATGGTTGCTCAGTAAATATTTCTTCACTTGAAATAACCTTGTTTATATCAGAAACTCTTCCCTTCACTAGCTAGAGAAACTAAATATCAAGTGAGAATTGATGTACAATAGCCTTTTTTATGTGCATGTCTTCATCATGGCATTTCCAGGAACTCCTTGCACAAGGTGTATTCTATGTCGGAAGGCACCTAGCAGAGTGCAAAGACCTCGGACTTCAGTGTAAGAGACCTGATTTTGAACCTTGCTACTTTACCGTAACATGGAGCAAGTTATCAGCTTCTGTTTCCTCAGTTCTAAAATGGGAAAACTACTCATTTTTAGGGATGTCTTGAAAATTTAACCAGATAATATGAGGTCCTTGAAATAGAGGAAATAATCAACAAATAGTGGTTGCTAAGAATCATTAGGGGTTGTCAGAGACACCTTTGTTTAGGAACTATACTTTAGACAGTTTTGAAAGTCTTCTATATCCTCAATTATTTATTTCCCCCTGGGTTGACAATAGTACACAATAGCTGAGACTCCCAGAAAGTCAACAGTGGGTAGGCAGTGCACCAGGGGTTGAACTTGTGACCTTGAACCTGTGAGGCAGGTGCCAGAACCCCTGAGCTAAATCCCTAGCCCTGGTGATTGCACTTTTGTGTGAATAGTTTGTTCCAGAACAAAATGACCAAAAGAAGCTCCTAGGAAATCCAGAGTCAAAAATATTGTTAAGGATTTGAGCAGGAAACAATTCAGGGAATTCTACATGGTGCCATAGGGGGATGTACAGCACTGGAGTGCAGCCTCTTCCAACACAGCTGTTTATCTCTGGTAAGACAAACTAGTATCCCCAAGGAGGAAGAAGGAAGATGCCCACCCACTCTTGCAGCCACCCAGCCCACTGAGTCCCAGTAGTGTAGCATATTTGCTTAAAACGTGTATATTGGGAAGAACTGATTGTCCACAGAGTATCATAAATCTGTATTGTAACCGAAGAGGAAAGCCATTTCCAAGTCCTGGTGAATTGCTCCAAGTATTTATTCTTGTTTCCTGGTTTTTCTGAGAAACCACTGCCTCGGTCACTTGACTTCAATGCCTGAGCCTTCCCCTGTTTGATTATGTATAGGCAATATATTAATTTTATGTTGCCTCTGTAACAGATTACCTCCAATTTAATGGCCCAACTGGTGGAAACTTCCTAGCTCCAAGGCCTGTTAGTTAGGAAGTCCGGTGTGGGTTTCATGGGCCACAGGCAAGATAACAGCAGGGCTGGTTCCTTCTGGAGGTCTAAAGGGAAAAGCTATTTCCTTGACTTTTCCGGCTTATGGAAGCCACCTGCAGTTTTTGGCTCATGGCCTGCTTTCTCCATCTTCAAAGTCAGGAACAGCATCTCTCTGACCTTTCTTCTCCTATCGTAACTCTCTAGGGAAATGTTTTTCATTTTTACAGATTCATGTGGTTAGCGTGGGTCCACCTGGAAATCTAGAATAATCTCCCCTTCTCAAAATCCTTAATTTAATCATGTCAGCAAAGTCTCATTTACCATTTATATATCCTTATTTGCCATACAGGGAGGTTCCAGGTATTAGAGCCGGGCTACTGTTGTGCCTACCAGAGTCAGAGAAAGGGGTTAGAGCCCCTCGATGTCTTTTGGAGCCACCCTGGCCGGCTTCCTGGGAATCCCTAGCTGGGAGATGGTCAGACACTTTTAAGCCTGTTTATCTGAGGCCTCCAGACTTTTGGTAGCCTGAAAAGGCTATCGTAATTCCTTTTACTTTTCCAATCACACCACCCTCGGTGTCCTCAGCCAGCCAACCGCATACTGACTACCAGGCTGGGGAGATAATGGGAGTGGTGGGAGAAGAGTGGAAAATGAGGGCTTTGATTACTCAGGCCTGAAAAAGTCCATCTCGGAATAGCCATGTTGCAGCCAGTTCTTTTGAAACCCTGCGTCAGGTACATTTTGTAACAACTGCTATAATTTGAAGATGTCTCCAGCTACAGACTCGCTCTAGAAATGAGCTTTGTTCTTTACAGCACACTTTGTCCACAATGCAGAGCCTTTAAAATAAGTTGATGGACTCTCACCAGGGAACATCCGAGAGGGCAGGGATCGAGGCATATTGGTCTTTGCACCCAGCACTGAGCACAATGCGTGGTCCAACCTAGGTGTTAGCACAGCCTGGTGCACGGTGCTCTGTCTTTCTGAGAACACAGAGACAACAGGTCTAATGAACAGCAGCTGCAATTAAGCACTGTACTTTCCACCTGGACCTGTTGTGTGCCCAAAAGAGATTAAGGACCCTAAGATATTCTGTCCCTGCTTCTAGAAGGCACAGAGTGAAGACAGTTAAGCCAGTAAAACTGTGTTCTGTTTCACTTTCCTGGAGATTTCAAATAAAAGTACGTGCAGGATTTAAGAGTATCTCATATGAAGAGGCAGGACTCCAGTTCATACATGTTTAAAAGAAATCACTGTCAATTCCATTCCCATAGTACATAAGAGGAAGCAGCATTTGTGGGATGAAAGGATGACCGTACAGCTCTGTGCTTATTGAGGGCGTTAGCTTGGGGATTGGGCAGATCCAAGTCCGAACTGTGACTGGGTCAGTTACCAGCACTGGAACTGTGGCGGCTTCTTCTCCTGATCTGGTTCTTAACTCCAAGAGCAAGTGTGAAAGGGTCACGCGGCACAGGGAAGCACTGCTGAAGAAAGGAGCCGCCTAGTCGGGTTGTTGGTAACTCAGCTGCACTGCTTGGCGCTCAGGTCTTCATCACTAGAGCTGTACATCTGAGATCCATCTCTCTGTCCTCTTGTGGGGGTGGAGGTACCGGTGGTGTTTATTTTGTAGAATGCTTGACTTAATTCACAGACTCTGGACATGTGGATCAAAGGGGATCCTTAAGAAGAATCAAAAGCTCTCTAAACAATGAAGGGTTCCCGATGTGGGGTGCACGGGGGGGGGGAGCGTTACCAGCCATGCGACACAGCCTCACCACCCTTCTACGTAAAATTCCCTTTCTGTGAATAGAACTCTGTCATCTCATCTGATCCTTCATCATTTTTGAAAGACAACTCTTGATCATGAATATGAGCGAGTTCAAGCGGAGTTTTCAAGACTTGGCTTTGTTTGGGAAACATTTGTGCTTTGTCGAGACTCGGGAGTGCCAATATTTTGCAGGCTGTGCTGAGTGTCTTCCATGCCGGTCCAGGAAACCAGTTGGCAGAGGGCAGCGAACAAGGGACCTCTTGTGCCTCTGTAATTACAGAGCAGCAGGCATTTTATAACTGCTGAGTGGACTTCAAAGTTAATTGCCACTTTAGAAGTCTGAATAAAATAATCCTCCAAAATATTGTGGATCAAAAAATCTCCAATGATTTATTTTTAATGATCAGTAGTCCATCTTAACATATGTTAAAGATTATAGTTGGCCAGTACCATCAATAGAAATAGAACATGACTCATTCATGTTCTTTGAAATTCTCTAATACCACATAAAATAGTTAAAAAGTGCAGGTGAAATTAATTTAATAATGGGCATTTAATTTCACCCAAATCACCCAAAATATTTCAGCATGTAATTCAATATAAACAATTAAAATAAACTATTATCCATTTTTTTTTTTTTTTTTTTTGCTGAGCAAATCACTGAAATCTGATGTGCCTTTATCCAGGACTGCACTTGTTTGGATTCGCCATCTTTTTCTGCTCAGTGGCTCATGGGGCAAGGGGCTACTGCACTGGGCAGCACAGGTGTACTTGGAGGCAGGCTGGGACGCCATGAGGAGGGGGAATGTGGCCCTTCACCTGGGAGTAAGTGTATTCTGTACCCAGGCTGGTGTCTACCACCTGCGTGTGGTTCTTAAGATGCTGTTTACAGGCTGAGAGCAGCGATGCAGTGTGAGAGGCCAGCGTGCTGGGGCGTGGCTCAGAGACAGGGTTTCTCACTGCTGGTCATTTGAAATATATTCACTTTTTTGCAATAGCTTTTTTGAGATCTAATTCACATGTATTATAAGTTACTCATTTAGAGTACAGTCCACTGGCTTTCAATACATTTACAAAGTTGCACAACTTTCATGCAGTGCATTTTAGGATGTTTTCATTACTCTGAAGAGAAATGGAGTATCCCTTAATTGCTACCTCCTCCATACCCTCATTTCTTCTAGTCTTAATCATTAATCTACTTTCTCTCTCCATTTGCCTATCCTGGGCATTTGATATAAATGGAATCATACAATACGTGGCCCATTGTCTCTAGCTTCTTTCACTTAGCTTACTGTTTTCAAGGTTCATTCATACTAGCACATATGAGCATTTCATTTTTATTACCAGATAATAATTCCATTGTACAGATGTGCAGCATTTTATCTGTTCATTAGTTTATGGATCTTTGATTATTATAAATACTCTCACTTTGTGTTCAAGTATTTGTACAGGCATATTTTAATTTTTTGAGCATATATACCTGGAAATGGAATTGTTGGCTCTTCTGATAAACTCTGTATTTAAGCATTTGAAGGCTGCTAGAGTGTTCTTCAAAATGACTCCAACATTTTACATTACCATCAACAGTGTATGAAGGTTCTGCTTGCTCCATGTAATTGTCAGTGGTTATCTATATTTTTGTATTATAGTCATCTGTGTTAGGCTGTCCTTTCATAATAAAAAACACGAGACTGGGTAATTTATAAAGAAGAGAATTTATTTTCTCACAGTTCCAGAGGCTGAGAAGTTTAAGAACAAGGTGCCAGCAGGTTCAGTGTCTGATGAGGGCTGAATCTGGTCTCCAAGAGTTTACTTACATATATTATATTGTAAAAAATCTTAAAATCATATATCAGTTGCATATCATTTATGTATAGTATATTAATCAGGTGTTAATGTATAACATATTAATATAATATGTTCTATACAGTAATAAATTGTATATTTTATATACACTTTTAAACTCTCTAATATAAAAGAATTCCTTTTTCTCAGGGAGCTCCTACCAAGCCAGCTGGAAAATATTCTTCATGAAAATAACATTTGTTTTGTGATTTGTGTTGGACTGGTGAATATCATACAAGATTAGATGAATCTTAAAGTTCTAGAGGAACTTCCACTTCTTTTCTGAAGCCTACTTCATGTGTATGATCAATAGTTATTGCGTTGACAGCTGCTAACTCTTCTTCACAGGAATGAAAATGTTTCCAGTTATAGTTCATTTATGACGACAGAGGTAGTCTTCAGCTTCTTGGTTACTTTCTTCTCTAAAATACTTGCTTTACTGTAGAAGAGCCCACTCCAGTGTGCACATCTGCCACACACAGCCAGATGTATGTAGGATGATGGAGAGGAGTCATGTTAGCCACCGGTCTGCAAATGGATGCCTGGGGAAAGGTACTACCTTCTAGAAGAAAGGCCTGTTCTCTGAAAGATTCATGAAGTATCTCTGCTTCACGTTTGGTTAGTTGCTTCCAGCTACCTCTGAAAAATATCAGTACTCGTGCATTACAGAATGTGGTAACGTTGTGTTGTTCACCTGGTAAATACTGACCTTGCATCCAAAGAAACACACAGGACTAGGGCAGAATGAACGCTCCATTTCTAGAGATGTTTTCCATCTCGTGCCTGGGTTGCATCATTCTGTGATGGAGGCTGGTGGGTATGAAGTTGGAATTTTGCTGGATGCCTCTAATATTGGAGGCTAGGATCTGTGTGACTGTATCCTATTCATCATAAGCAGTTTCCAAGGTGCCGAGATTTTTGCTGATATTAATAATTCCTTAAATTTTACATTTTTATAAATGTCCATCCAAATTGCTTGGATTAATTAAGTGCCTTCTATTTGCCAGGCATTGTCTTCACACAAGCTTTTGATCTGTGATCTTTAGGACAGCCTCATAGTTCTTTGTCCCAATATCAAGACACGCTGAGGCTTAGGGAGGTTGTCTCACTTTCCAGTAACACAACCAGGTTGCAGAGGTAAGCCCTTCGACTCCAGAGCCCGCCAGTGTGAGACCTGTGCTGGGTTCTCTCTTTCCTTTTACCACTTCATTTAGCTTCTATTTCATAAGTCTTGTTGGAGGTGGTGAGGAAAGCTGTACTGATCTCAGTAGCTCTGTCATCTTTCCTTGCACTACTCTTTCTCTTACTCTCTTGTTGCTATTGTCGTCTTTTCTTCTAGCTCATCTGTCTTTTCTCGTGTCATTATCTTACCCCAGCTATTGCCCTTAACCTTGTAAAATAGTAATTTTTTTTAAAAAAAGAAGGAATTAGTTAAATTAAAAAATATATATATACCTATAGCTAGTTTCTGCAGTTTTAACCCATAGATGGTAAAGATACAGAATAAACATAGTCACGAGGTCCAGAAACTTGGGGGTTCTGATATTAAATCTGTCACAGGTTCAGCTCCTTGAGGAAGGGTAAGGTTTTTGTACTTGCTTGTCCTGTTTCTGCAGCTTCAGTATTTACTGAGAGACAGTAGCACATTGGAGGTTCTGGGCTCTGAAGCCTCATGCTACAGTAGGATCCAGGCTCACGAGCTTCGCTGTGATCTTTGATAGCTCCAGTGAGGCTCTCTGGGTCTGTGCTTCTGTATCTGTAGAATGAAGTTAATCATAATGAAGCTGTCTTTAGGGTAACTGAGAGTCTGAGGGTAGTCTGCATAAAGTGCTTAACAGAGTACCACATCTATGGAGGACATGTACATGATGATAGTGTTGGGACTACAGTGCACATAACGTTCCTGGCATCATAGTGTTTTCAGCTTAGTTGAAGAGAAAGAAAGAAAATGACAAGTATATATGAATGCATAAAGAAGATGTGTGGTTAATTTGGGAACGTAGAACAGAGAGTCTTAATGAAAGATCTTGGTAATGTTCACTATAGAACTTGGGAAATGGAAGAGATGGCAGATACTGTATTGTTCAAACCCATTTGAAACCCAGAAAGTTTAAATAATTTGGTCAGGATTATTCAGAATCAGACCAAACCAGAACCTGTTGCTCCTAGAGTTGAGGCTGGGCTAGGGCATATTCTGTTGTCAAACTGTCTCCTGTAAGTTTCGGCCTATTTTGTGATGATTGTCAACAGTGCCCGATGTTGGGGCCGGCTTCCGAGAACTAAGATTTTAATTGTCTCTGGCTCCTGGAAGCTCCTCTGATAGTAATTTGCACCAAGCCATCAGTATAATGATGATGGCCATTGCTGATGTTTACCTTAAAGTTGTCTATCCTGATAATAATCAGCTGGCCCAGAGAGAGATTTATTCTGCTGAATATTTGTAAATACCCAGTGTGAATTTAGGGGATTGGTAATCAAACTGAGTAAAACCTGGATCTTGCAGATCTTGTTGAGAAATACATCTGTGATAAAATTGATCTGATGACTTGAAAATGGAGATGAAAGAGCATGTTTCAGGAAATGTACATTGAGTAGATGGCAGAGAATTTGAAATTTATTCAACAAAGTACTTTAAACTTAAAGTTTAGATGGCTTATAATTTATCTGTAATGGGAAAAATACTTTACCACTGAGATAATATTTTGGGGTAAATTTGAAAATCACAGGTTGTATTATGGATGTATTTGTAGGTGTATGTGAATTTCAGGGGATGAAATTTTTCCTGTGAATGCAATTTAACATAGATAAGATGAAAAATAAGCTGTATGCAGTCCAAACCCATTTGATACAATGTGTGTAATTTTAAACTTAAAATCCCTGTGTTTTAGCACTGGAAGGGACTTTTGAAATCATCTAATAAAAATTATTTTGTTGGTAAAAGAACTGAATCCTAGAGAATGTGGGTGGCTTTTGCCTATAATGCAAACTAGAGTTCAGGTATTTAGATTACTGTGTTTCAGACATTTTGCAACATAAAGCTTGATTTCCATGGACTGACATTCAGTATTTTAACAGCAGTGGTTTTATGCCATATCTAGTGGTAGCTGTAATGGGATTTCTTCTGGATGAGAGGCCAACTCTTCAGTCCTTTCTATATGTAGATGCCTAAAAACATACTTTGGGACTCCTAAGTAATACTCGATTATATAAGTTTAAGAAAATTAGAACAATCAACTCTTTTTTGTTTGGCTTATTAGCGTGGTTTCTTATGATTTCTCAGCAGTTTCAAAAGAATTCAGAGAAAGTAAGCTGCTCTTTTCAAAGAAAAACATTGGTTGCTGGAGAGATTGAGTTTAATATAGTTTCATATCATAGAGATTTTAATAATGCAGCCTAAAGTATTTGTACATGAATTCATTAAGCCCAGATTAGACTTATTATAATTACTCAAAAAGTAATTCAATTTAAGAGAAAACATTTTAAATGGATATAAAATACCCTGTTAGCTGGGAAGCCATACTGCTCTACTTTATCAGCTCCATAAAGTACTAGCAGACTTGAACATAACTTTCATAGTATACAGAATGCAATCATAAAAAGTATTATTCCTAAATCTATTTTTTATGTTCTTTCAGTAGTTAAGAGCTTTATCCCTCAGTGCTAGGAATGAGATATACTAGGGATAGAATGTCATAAAAATGTGAGGGACTTTTACTAGCTCCTACCCTTGCAATGCCTGCCCGAGTCAGCACAGGCTGATGGGTTACCCAGGACAGTGCCCAAGATTGTTGTTTGTAGCATATTTTCTGGAAAATGTAGCAGGAAGATATTTCAGGGCTTTTCCCTCCCCTTATCCACAAATAAAAGACATTTACTGAGCGCTGAGTGCCTTCATAGGTACAACAATGACAGGCAAAGTATTGGTCTTCATTTCTAGCATGGTAAAAGGTAAGGGGAGGCCAAGAGCAAAGAAGATGATAGAACTTCTCCAGCCTACATCCAAAACAAGACAGAGGGGAAAAATGAAAGAGAGATGAAAGGCCTTGCAGCATCAGAGACTGGGTTGGTTTTTGGCATTGAGGCCTTCGGGTTAGACCTTAAAGCATTTACCAGTACTCACTGAGGCTCCACTTAGATAGAGCTGCCTGTGTGTGCCCAGAGGAAGCAGCAGAGTCTGGGTATTGGCTTTGTGGCCACATGGCTGCCTAAGCTGTCTGGCTTTGGAGACACTGAAAACTAATCACAGCCCGATGTGGTGCCACTGAGGCCAAGCTGGAGCTCTGGAGGAGGAGTGCATGATTTTGGCCATATTCCAGCAGTGACAGATCTGCACCTGCACAGGAAGGAGCTCTGCTTAAGTGGTTTGTTGTGCTCAAACTTTGATTTATTTAAGAAAGCAGTAGAACTCTCTCCCTAGCACCCCACTGTAGGCAACAGAGCAGGTCACTAAGGAGTCATCAATTCACTTACCTCTGTGTCATCCCTCCCTCTGCTGACATAGTGTGATGGCTTGTGACTTGATGTCCTTCAAAGCTTCATGCAGACGTAAGTGGGGCTTTTTCAGAGGTGTGAATCTAGAGTGTGTGACTGACTCATGGTGCAATGCTAGGATTAAGGGTAGGTGATTACTACATCAGTCCACTGGTTGATTTGGCACTGCCTTAATCCCAGTAGCCTTTGACTTCCCTCTGCTTGCTTTGCTGCATTCTGTTTGCCATGAATTATTCTCCTCTGTCGTACCTTCTGCTGGGCCACTGTGCCTTCAAGTCAGGTGACTGTGGGCTAAAATCTATACAAACTGAGCCAAAGGAGCCTTTCCTCCCTTTATTTTGGATGTCAGATATATTGTCTCAGCAACAAGAAAGTAACTAAAACACTTAGTCAATGGGCATTTGTGACTGGAGGAGGGGCAGCCACATACGTGGTGACTTTAGGAAAAAGTGGCAGGCCAGATAGGCAATGCCAAAGAGTAGAAAGGCACTGAAAACAAAGACCAGGCCCTGAGACTCTGAGACTCCCTTCTGGTGGTTTCATCCTTGGTATGTGAAGGAAGGATCCTACTGGACCTCTGATCTCAATGTTTAAGCATAATTCATTCATAATATAATGTCTGATAATTGCCTTGGAGTTTCTTAATGATATGTAGCTCCAGGATGATAGAAAGAAATTTAAAGTCATTTTAATTTAATGAAATTTTCTCTTATGTTCCCTCTTAGGGTCCTATCTAATTCACAGAGATTTTTCAAACGATAGATCTTCAATGAATGATAGAGTAATATGAATAATAGACTTTCAGTTTATAGAAGATATTCCACAGGCACATTCTTGTGCACTTTTATGCTTCCCTTCATTTGGTTTCTGTGCAATTGAGGAAATAGTACAACAGTTAGCTGTTGTTATTGGCATGTTGCTTATGAAAAATCTAAGGCTTGGAAGATTGAATAATTTGTCCTGGAGTGCACAGCCAGCTATGAGAACATCCCTGACTTTAGGACCTGGGTATCTTGTTACCTTGTTCTATTATTGCTCATTACAATAACATGGACTTTTATGTATGGAATGTGTATCATGAAACAACATATATGTTGAGTGCTTTACATATACTACTAAGTGGGGATTTAGAAAATTAAATTTTTATCATTCTCATTTTACAGACGAGGAAACTTAAACATTAAAGAATTTAACAACTAGCCAAGATGGCTAGGAAGGTGTCTCAGCTGAAGGTGAATTGAGTCCTAGCAGACCCTACAATCCTTGTGTTTCTTCTGATTAAATTATACAGCTTGATCCACATGATATATCCCTTTGATGAGGGAAAAGCTTATCCCTGCTTCTCCATTTTATAGATGAGAACGTGAGATATAAGAAGTTGAGTGGTTTCCCTGAGTTTCTCCTTGGAAAATGGCTGGAACCTGGTCCCAGATTATTAAAATTCAGTGTTCATATAACATGGCACTGCCTTAGTGGCACTGGGTCCTATCTGGGGAGAAGAGGTATTATTAACTCTGTTCTCTTTGGGGAGTCTACCTGCATATATGGACCTAAGCTTTGTGTAGGTATAAAACAGAGTGACCCAGGATGGTTGATACTCAAGACAGGAGAAGCACTAGTGGGTTCTGCTTTTCAACATAGGAAAGAAAAAATTCACCTTCAGATGCTAGCAGGGGAAGTATCGAGACTGGATTCTTGTGTCCATGTACAGGGCATGCACTGGGTGTGACGACTGAGTGAGGGGAATCTCAGCTGATCCTGAAATTGACTTTAAATAATGGAAAATCTGACTCCTTTCAAGGAAGAAGCACTCCCTCTAGCTGTTCCCTGGGTCCTGTCCTTAGCCTTGGTTAGTTAGGTCTCAGTAAAGTTTACAGTCTTTTACTGTAAAAGCACTTGTACTTGAAAAAGAATTTTCTTTCTGTAGCTCAAACCACAGGAGGACTCGTAAGACAGCTGTCTCCCCAGGTGAGACTTCTTAAATGGGAGTTAAGTGCATGCATTTTCAAGAAACTAAACTCCCCTCATATATAATTTAACCTAGAAAAGAAAGCAAAATGGAGAGAGTAGTGTGATTACATTGTTTGAGAACTAGTAACTTTACCTCCCCCAGTCTTGTGGAAGTCATGCCTGCTTTCTCTGTTTGCCATATCTTGAATGCTGTGGGGTGTCGGCTAAGTGTGATATTGTAATAACAGTGAGGGTTGCTCTACCATAGTTATGGACTGGGGATTGAAATAGTAAATTATTCCTAACAGACTGAATGGGCAATAAGACTGCCATCCACTTCTCCTCATAAAACAAAGCAATAGATAAATAAAGGAGAGCCAACTCACTTAACCCAAGTGGCTCTGTGCACTGCTAATTATTAACCCGGGCATAAGAGAGGGGTTCACGCAGCGTGTAGTTAAATCATTTTTAATCGAGGTAAACACTAGCCATGTGGACGAGGACCACTCAAGAAAGTTTTTAATCAGCAGCGTTTAGGAATCACCCGGTCTAATTGCCATAACTTATTAATAATAATAAATAATCTAGTCTTTTTATGGCCCCTGTCTCTAGAGGACTCAGTACATTAAAGATCTCTCAGTAGTGGTGGGGGAGGAGCAAGTATCCTTGATACTCATTCCTAACAACAAATCAGACATCAGGGCTAAGAAGGGCAAAACTGGGCTCCTTCTTTCTCTTTTTCTCCTTCCCACTTTGGAATTACCGTCTTACACATGGCCTTTCATCTCTCCCTAGGACCAGAAGGCTCTGGGGATGGGGGTGGGGGCTGGGTAACAGGCTTTCTTTGTTCACGTGAATGATGGGGGTTGAGGTTTTCTCCCTTGGGAAGTGAGTATGAGCAGAGCTTTGTCTGAGGGAGTTCATTTCCTCTGCACTAGAGTCGCTGGCATCTTTCGGTCTCAACTTGGTTGTGGCTAAGTGACCACTGGCGACTCCCAGCTCTGTCCTTGTGTGATTCCAGTTTCTGTAAGCACAGAAGAGACGGAACTGCCTTGTTCTCAGAGTGAATCTCTGCAGCAGCAGATGGGAAGTGTTTGTATAAATCACCTGACTTAACCTTCCTGACACCATGGAGCGCGGGTTTAGGAATATGCCTGCGTAGGTTATCAACAAGGAAATGGGGCTCCATGAGTGCCGCCGGCTGACTCTTACATAGTTCTCTGTGTTTAGACTGAAAGGGAAATACCACACTCAACGTCAAGGCCTTTTAATTTTTATAAATGACTCCTTCTGATGGTTTGGGACTTGTGGGTCATAGATATGAACTCCAGAATAGAGGATATTAGAAGGATATTTCTATGGCTGATATCCTCTGATGTCCACAAATTTTCAGGAAGTTATACCACAAAAATTATTTTCTTCTCACTTATTTCTCATTCTTCTGTCCACAACCTGAAGCCTGAGCTGTATAGCTGTTTCAGTCTAGAAAAGTGAAATTGTAAAGACGGTGCAGAAGTCATTATACAGAGCAAAAAGTTAAATGATGCTAGGAAAGGAATGATTTATACCACAGACCACAGAAGACATAAATTTAGAGGGTAAATTACCAGGCAACTCATGTGCAAAATTGTTGCAATATTTAAACTAGTGTTTATTAAAATTTACATTTGAATAAAAAAGGTGCAACATGTAAAAAAGCTAGATGAGTTTTGAAAAAAATCCAGAATAGTTTACATGAAAATCAAGAGTGTTTTGGGGAATAGAAGGTATGAAAAGGAGTCGATTCAGATTTGCCTACTAAAGTATGAAATACACTGTAGCATTGCAAGGATTAAGATCACTAAATCTCTGTCTGAATTTCCTTCCTCTTTACCAATTGATACTTTTCAGTTATTCAAATAAGTTCTGAATTTCTAGGGAAGTGCTCCATGTCCAAAGCCATGGTGAAGATGTTGAGGATTTTGGATGGATGTCAGAACTGGATCCGTATTTGAAACACTAATCTTATTTCACTGATGTTTTCCAGGCTGGAAAATTTTGTCTATATTCATTAGAGAGGAATGATAAATCTCTGATTTGTACTTTGCTAATAATAGCGATGAGCTTTTGTGCCTCATTAAGGTTAAATATGTCTCACGTAGTGTTGGCTCAGCCTTCAAGTCCATGTGTGACCTTGGGAAAAATTTCTAAGTTATTTGAGACTCAGTTTCCTCCTCTGTTAAATGAGGGGGTTGGGTCGGATGACAGCTGAGGTGGACCAGCGCTGTTTGTTTCCGAGCCGTCCAAACAATCAGGACCCAGTAAGGGGATTAAAACACATTGCTTTTGTCCTCAGGAGCTCGTGGTCTACATAAATAACTAATTATAATATGAGCTATAATTGCAACATGCACAAATTACTCTCGGAGCACAGAGGCAGAAACAGTGAATTCCCTCTCTGTGGGGACAGACTTCACAGTGACTATGACATTTGAATGCAAAGTAGGAAGGCTCCTCCAGGTGTGCAGGTTGGTCAGAGGGTGGATGGTTCAGACTGTGGGGCTGAAGAAGCAAGCACAGGTGAAAATGGTATATTTAGAGAGCTGCATGGGGACCTTCTCTTGATCTGTGGGCAGTGACATCTTACTGCTGGGTCAAAATTTGTACCAATGAGGAGTCACTGATGCTACTAGAATACTGTATGGAGTGTACAGTTGGTTCTTTGTTCTTCAAAGAACCTGGTTCTCAGGTTCCCTCCGGACACCAAACAGCACAGATGCCCTGACCTTACATAAAATGGCTTGATATTTGCCATAACCTACACACAGCCTCCTGTGTGCTTCAGATCATCTCTAGATGACTCACGCCACCAAGCGCAAAGCTAGGTAGAGTTGTTACACTGAATTGCTTAGGGGATAAGGACAAGTAAAAAAAGTCTTGTACTTGTTTAGTTTAATATGTTTAAAAAATATTTTCAATCCATAGGAGACTCTGCAGGTTCAAAATTCACAGAAGGACCCAAGTTGTTCTGTAATGTCCCCATTTACATCCTGATTGGCTTTCTTGAGTGTGGGAGGAAGGTTAGCCAGTGTGTTAGCCAGTGGTGCCCTGAGGATTGTGAGCGGCAGTCTTTCACCAGAGCCTCACTGCTGCCCTGAGTGTACCCTTGGGAGCACTGTGTTGCTGTGAGTGTTGCTTCTTGGGATCCCGTGTGTCCACATGGAATGACACCTGCAGCCATAGTCTTCTGCTTGCAGTGAATCAGTCCACCAGTTGCAAGTTTCATTTGTACCTTTCACAGGCTCTTGGCTTTTTCTAATTTTGCAGGAACTGAAGTTTCAGATCATGACTGAAAATTAGATATTGACAGTGCGGTTCTCAGTTTTTAAAGTTAAACAGCTTTAGTTTTAAATTCAGGTTGTAAGTGTACGGCATCTTCACTATTAGATATCAAAATAATACAGAAATATTATGTATGATAAAATAACTCAAATCCCACAGCCTGACAATAATATTTCTGTGATGATTGTCACAAATCTCTTCTTATGTAGCCTCATACATACGCACAGGTATAGAATTTCAGGAACAGGATTATTTTGTGCCTTGATTTTTCATTCAAAAATAATTGCAGTCTTCAGCGTTTAGATGGCGGCGTAATGATCCAACGTGAGGAATATATTGGTTTGGGTTTGATTTCTGTCAACAGTTAGTTTAGGTAAGAGCCAGTGTTTTGCCATTACAAACAAAACTGTGATATTTATAGATTTCTTTTGTAACTGTATTTCTTTGGATTAAAGTCCTAGAAGTCACACTGATGGGGCAAGAAATGCATATCGTTGAACTACCTTGTAAACCTTTTAACAAGTCTACAGGTCCATCAGCAGAGCAGAAGATGGCTCCTGCCTTGGTGGGGCTGTCTTGGTGGGCTCTTCTGTTGTTCTCTTTGTCCTGAAGCTATTAAATGAGAAAGCAGGAGAGAGGCAGTATTAACAGGATGGGCTCACATGTATACTGGAGATGTCTAAAAGTACTTTGCAAGTATACCTGTGTTCATCAAAAGATGTGCACGAAAATGTCCATCACAGTTCTTAATTTGCAAACATTGACAATCCAAATAACTACCACATTATAATGGAAAAATAGATTACAGTGTAATCATACAGTGGAATTCTTTGTAACAGTGAGAATGAATGATCTACTCTGTGCTACAGTGTGAATGGCTTCCATAATTGCTGTCAAGCAAAGATGCCAGAAATAGAAAATAAAAATCCAGGCTTTATCAGTCCATTTTTACAGAATTCAAAGACAGTCAAGGTGTACTTATGCTTTTAGAAGTTCTGTTAGTGGTTAACCTTAGGGGGATGTTAGTGATTTTAGGTTTTTCATGAGATGTATTTTCTTAGTGTCAGAATACTTGGCACATAGTAGCTTCTCAAATCTTCCTTTAAAAAATACATTAAATTTTTTTAGCTTTCTAATAGCCTTTGACTTAGGATTTACTGTGAAGACATAATGTTTATGTGATTTGAATATGTAGCTATAGTCATAAGCCTTTCTATGTTTATTCTTTTACATGCTATTGTTATTTGTAAATTAGTCAGTCAGCTTCTTAGTGGAAAAGAAGGTAGTTTCAGAATCAGAGATGTGTTAAAACTCAAGTCTCACTTGCCTCTCTACAGCCTTGGAAGAGTTACTTAACTCTCTGGAACCTCAATTTCCCCATCTATAAAATGAGAATGATGATAAAATCTACTCTATAAGTTTATTGTGAAAATAATAATGTCAACATTAGTAATAACAACCAGTTTTTCTGTTTACGATGCACCAGATGCTGTTCTACACCTTTCGATATGTGATGTGACGTGTTTGATCTTTCAGAGTGCTCACCTGTCTTGTGGGTTAGGGAGCCACAGGTCACAGAGTTGATCAGTACCGAGCTAGGATCTGGAGCCAGGCAGTCTTTTGCCACTGCCTGTCTCCTGTCTGAACCGGCACCTCCTGCTTCAAGGGAAACCTCATGAAGGGTGCTTAGCAGTCAGCATATATTAGCCGATTATTACATTGTCCCATTCGACATTATTAACAGCATTTTTTCTTCTCTCTCCCTTCCCTTCTTCCCTGTTTTCCTCCCTCCTGGCAGATGTTTTTCAGCAAGGTAAGTTTTACTGCCTTCTGCTCGCTCTTCCATTGCTGTGTTCTGTATGTTATGTGGCCTTGTCTTTTCTGTGGACATGTCACATGGACTTCAGGGGTCACTATGAGGACGGTGACCCGAAGTGCCATCATGCTCCCTGGACCTCTGCTTCTTCCTCTGCACCAGGCTTGAGATGGGGAGAGCTGGGCAGGTGGGGTGGGGACGAATGGGGAAGGGCCTATGACCAGGCCTCAGCCTGGGTGGGGGACGTTGTGGAATTGGTGAGACTGATGAGGAGCACGTATCTCTGGAGGCAGCCCAGGTACAAGGCCCTTGTCCCTCAGGGCTCCTGGGTCTGGGCCAGTGGAAGTGTCTTTGCTGTGCAAACATGTCACTGAGAAGTTGTGGCAGGACCGTGGGTGGCTGGCCACTGTGTGCCCTTCAACCCAGCCACGTGTCACAATCTAAATGATTTACAATTCGGTCAGAATAAGGGGACGTTGTGCACTGTCTCCTTTCTTTCCAGCCAAGGTCATGTGTTCTAAGAGCTAGAAACCACAGCACATCTCCACACATGTTTTCGGGCCTGCGCTTCAGCCGGCACCGAGGGTGCAAAGCCACGGTGCTCTGGGAGGCGAAGGTGGCTCATGGCTCCTGACCTCGTGGAGCCTTCTAGACTCACATTATGGAGGGAAGAACTGTACTTTGATCCCCACTGGAAACCACTGGGTCGAAGTGGCCAGGCTTTATTGTTTGTATTCAAGCTAAAAAATGTGTTTGTAGCAAATGTCTGCTGTGTCTTTCTGGAAACCAAGGCTGGCTTAGAATAAAAGTGACTGGTTTAAAAATACACCTAAGCATTCCATAAATAACTTCCGAATATGCTTACAGGCTCGATGTTTTCCCAACTGTTATTTCACCCCAAACATGCAGTACTTGTGGAGAATATCTGCCCTCCGATAGAAGCACAGCCGTGGGTAACAATGAGACTTCTGTTGTGTTGTCTTTTAAGTCTGGAGTCATAGACCTACTTTTATAAATAATTCATAAATCCCAACAAGCTATAAGTAATAAGTTCCATTTGGCTAGAGACTAAGAGATGAGCAAAATTGAAAAGGTGCCATGACTGTTCATATAATGAAAGTGCTGCTGTCAGGGCCTGTTGCTGCAGTGAGTTTTCTTCCTTGACAAATCAGGGGCTCAGTGAGCCGCTCTGGGAAGTGTGTTTTTTTCCTGCACTGGAATGCAAACACCACCTAGTGCTGAATTACGTTTCTCTCCTTGCAACACAAAATGTGTGAGTTGGGAAAGTTTTTGTAGAGTGTGTGTCTTGAGGCTGCTGGCAAAGAGGGACCAGAAAAGCCTTGTATCAAATTTGACTTTTCTACATACAGTGGCGAGTGTTCCTGGGTGGTGTAACTGGTATAAAAATGGCTTGTCAGACGGCCTATGTCAAATTTACCTCCTTTTTTCATCAGTCATTGATGGGATTTGCCTGTCAGTAGCAATGATATGCAGAGCAAAAGTTATAATCATCTACAAATCACTGCCTATTGAGGCTTAATAGCATCTGCCAGAGACGGAAGCTGGGAGCGACTCACTGCCCTGTGTGATGGTGGGCGGCAGCTCCCTGATAGGGCATTGCTAGGATTTCACGTGGAGAGAACTGAACTAGCCTTTGTGAATCATTTACATGGCTGTGGCCTTGTAGGACTGTTTCATATGGAGACATATTTTCAGAAATGATGGTTAAGAGTTCACCAGCCGGCGCTCCCGCCGTAGCTTTGTTTTTGACCATTTTGCCTATGAAAATAGAGGACAAAGAAAAAATGCTCTACTAGGTAGAATCTCACAGAGATCTCCACAACATCTTCTGTGCTCGAAACTCTGCCAGAATTGTTCCACTGACTTGAAAACACGGGGGTGATGAATTGTGTTACAAGCAAATAAGCAGAAAAGTGTGTGGCATCAGGTGAACAGAAATCACTTGGTCATCTTCTGAAGTCCATGTTACAGGCAGTTGCAGCCCACAGTGGTCCTGCCTCCTCAGTGTGCCCAGACATCCAGAACCTCTTTGCTTTGGTTTGACAAGGTTGGGCAGGTGGGCAAGATGCTACTTTCCAAACATGTGCTTCTGGCAGTGAGGGGAGGAGGCCTGTGCCTGCATGTTAGCGCTGCTGTGCACTGTGGCAGGCAGGAGAAGGAAGCAGGTTTGCAGCTGACAATATCAGACACTCTCAGAGGAAACACAGGTTATTTCCTCTGGATTGTATTATCTTTTATTTCACTACAGATCAATCTTGTTACAGTAGGTGACAGCATAGCAACCACTGCTGGGTTTTTCTCTTTTGTATCACTGGTGCATGAGAGGAGGGGTGTGTTTCTACCCTGCTCCTGTCATATTTTATAGCTAGTTTTGGTTCTTTCATCTATAAAGGCCGCTCGTTGTGGTATTGAGAGCACAGGGTCTGAGAACAGTCAAGGACCAGTGAGTGCGCAAGTGGGCCTTCTTAAATAGAGGTCTGGGGTCACAGGGCCACGTTTTCAAGGAGCCTTAACTGACCTACATCCCTTATTGTCCACGGAACTCACGAGCCATTGGGCAGCTCTCAGAGATCCCAAAGTGCGACACAATTGCTCTTCACAACATCAGATACAATGGGAAACGCTGTCTGTGCACGTGTCTCAAAACCTCGAGTTGTAGGGCGCTTTTATGCCCATTGCAACAGTGCATGAGCTGTCTCCCTCCTCACCGTGCCTCATTTGAAGTCACTGAAGCACCTTTTGAATGCTCATCCATAGACTCAATCTTGTTTCTGAAATCGAACAGAAACCAAGTGAGCAGATTAGAAATCAGAGCAGTATCACTCAATGGGGCATTTTAAAACCTAAGTGGGTGTAGTGTAAAGATTTTATCATTGAGTTAATTCTCTGCGCTGTCAACTCAAGTCCCAGAAAGACTCAGAGATAAAAGAGGCACAGCCTTCCCTTCTCACCACTTCTAACCTGGAGCTGGCCTTGCTCATGCATTCTCTTCCAGCTCAGGTGGTTTGTAATATTTCTCAAACAGCACATGACATGTTTATTCTGAAGCTGCTGAGGCACTTCCTGGACCTCAAGGATGGGGAAGTGAATAAGATGGCTAAGAATTCCTTCTCACAGAATGTACAGTCTAGAAGGGGGCCACTTAATAGCCAAGCATGCAAAGAAATTAAACGAGATAAATTCAGAAAAGATAGTGAAGAAAGTTTCTTATGTTGATGGCAAGGAAGGCTGCCTTGGGTGATGTGGCCAGGAACCAACAGAACAGGCCAGTTAATGGACAGTCTGTGAGATGGCATGTGGTATGCACGGATAAAGTAGATGTATCTGGTGGTAGGCAGAAAAGAGTTGTATGGAGGGACAGAAGCATGGGGAAGAACTGAGATCTGGGGATTGGAGAACCGGGGAGCTCTTTCCATAGAAGAGTGATGTGGTCTCAGTCTGGCTGCTGTGAAATTGTACAGCATTGACTGGACTTAAAGTCCTACCTGCTGCCCTTCAGGAGTCTCTGCTGTCCTGGTCAGTGGGAGTGGCAGCCCCTCCCAGCCCACTTGCCTCTGAGAATGCCAGCTTTCTGCTTATTTTAATGATGGAGATTCTCAAGCTTATGACTCACACTTTCTCTTAGAGCTGGCAAGTTATACCCATCAAGGATATCCTTGAAATATTTCTGTATGTGTCTTTAGTTCTTAAAAGCCACTATTCTCTAGGGCATACATACCTACATGTCTTATTTGTATTACATTTCACATACATATACTTTTCTCCAGTGCATACATAAATATTATAGTTGGCCTGGTGTGTCTCAGGGTTCAGTGTATGTATGGATTCAGCAAACTGCAGATGGAGAGTGTTATCAGGCTCACATTGGTTGCATTGGTACTGAACATATGTAGATTTATCTTTCTTGTCATTATCCTCTAAATAATACTGTACTTGAGGTATTGTGAGTCATCTAGAGATGATTTAGAGTATATAGGAAGTATGTATGTGTTTAGCTTATATGCAAATGTTATGCATCCCATTTTACACGAGCGGCTTGAATATTGAAATTCGGCTTCTGGGGAGGGGAGTGGAAACAAACTAACATACCACTCAGTGATGGCTGTATATGAGAACAATATCTCATGTCTATATTTTTAACTTTTGCTGAGTATAACGTGGAGGAAGGATAACAAATTCCATTGTCTCCAGAACTCCTGTCTCCGAGAGAAGAAATCTTGCTGTGAGCAGGATTGGCCCGTGGAGACCTCATATCCAGTTATCCAGAGAAGTTACTCTATTTCCATAGATAAGGCCAGGGTGTATCCACAATGGACAGATACCCCAGATTTGCAAGAGAATCCAGATCTGGGACAATAGGCAAAACAAAATGACTTTTAAACTCTTTCTGAAGCTTACACAAACCTTATTGGTCAGAATGTCCTCTTTCCTCCAATCAGTAGCCAGTTGTCAGATCTGTTTTGCTCACGTCAGGGCTGCTGACTTTTGTGTTTTAGACAGATGGCCTTGCCCTCTGGCCTCAGAGTTTTCATCAGTAAAATGGGAGAGTTGAAAAGAGCCCTGACGCTGTTGGTTTCCTGTGGTTATTCTGTTGTGAGAATTTTAAGTGGACTTTAGTTAATAGTAGAGTTATGTTCTTAGTCCAGGTTTTGGCTATTTCTCTGGAGGACCAACGTGGAAGAAGAAACTTCCCTAAAGACTGAGAACTAAGATTAGAGAATGTGGTTCAGAGGTATAGCTGACTCCCATGACCATTTGGAATATCAGCTCTTTTCCCACTGAATCCACAGCACAAGGTAATGCTTTTATTAATTTGAAAAGAACAATAAATCATAGTTTGTTACTGGCAGCTGAGCCAAGCTCGTTAATTGTTGGGTGTGGGCTTGTGGTAACAGGGGACCACTACCATTTATAATGAGCTTGACTTAAGCTCTTTTGCATATATCAAACCTAGTGGCCAAACTACTGGGGCTTGATCTTATGTTTTCCTAATTATTTCAGAAAATCCATCTATTATAAAGAAAGATGTGATCCTTTAGCCATGAATTATGGTCTCCTGATAATGTTTTACATTATGAAATACTGTTTTCTTTATGAATGTAGGATTTGTATAAATGAATTAAATCTGTTTCTACCATATCCAGGCAGACTTCCCAAGTTGTATGATGGTTACCTGGGAAATGCATTCACACTGTGTGGTAGAAAGTGGTTGGTTCTCTGGTCACACTTTGTATATGCTGTGTATGGATGTCACTTTCTTATCCTACCAGTAATCAGTAGAATATTCTGAGTCACATAGGCAGTATATCCATCTTTCCAGCACAAACTAAACATCACCACTACATTTTACATACATCTTCTTTGTATGTATGTGTCTGTGGGATGGATGAGATAAAGGATAACTTGATTCAAACAATAACATCTTCTGTGATGGTTCATCGCATTACGCATGGATTGTGCACATTGCCTGTGCTCTACCAGGTAACCACGGAGTATATCTTCCCTTATGGCAGGCAGTTCACTTTGTACCTATTCTAATCCAAAGATGTGTTTTGGGACAAAGTCTTAACACTCTTGTTCCCAGACACTTGTATTCTGTAATTCCTTCATTAATAAAGGGGAACACTGCTGTTGAGATGGCTCCCATAAAGAAGAGTGGCTTGTTCTTGGTAATTTCAGTGTTTGTTACCCTTCATATTACAAACGCTGGGCTGGGCAGTGTGTCATTGAGTTGACTGTCACATTTTATGAAGAAGTTGTAACCAGTTATATCAGTTCAGCAGGGACAAAGCTGAGGCAGAGTGGAATCCGTCTAGTGATAGTTATATACTCATAAGTAGAAGAGCTAGGATTATTTTTAAAATGATACATTTTATTTTGTCAAATCCTTTTAGAGTTATGAAAATTATGATGATAACATAGAGAGTTTTCAAGTACTCGGTTCCCAGTTCTCTCTATGATTAGCAGGGTAGAATGGGGACTTCAAGAAGTGATAGTTCCCCATTAATGTGCTTAGCGTCTTTCCAGAAAAGCGCAGAGGGAGCCATTTTTCCTTTCCGTTGCCAAGACAAAACCAACGCCTAATTTGCTGGCTTCTCAAACTTGGACTTCCCACCTCTCAATTCTACTGCTCTGGTGATTACAGATTTTAAGGGGACAAATATTTAGACTATAGCACATTATTTCTTAGGTTTTCCTTGTTTTTGAATGACTTGGACTGATTTTGAGTCTTACTCAAGTGTTTGGAGAATGCCGTCCTTTATGGAATCTGTATTGGTATTTACTTATGATAAGACTAGGGTTATGGATTTGGGGAAAATTAGAGACAAAGTACCATTTTCATCAGCTGTGAAGCGCGCATACTACCGACGTGATTTATGACCGTTGCTCACTTAACTGAAGAAATATTTGTCAAATTTGTCTTCTGTAAAGTGAGTATTTCTTCCCCTTTTCACATTGTACTCTTTGGAAGGAAATGTGTGCACGGACCACCTGGAAGGAGTGGGAATTTATGCTCCACCTCATTAAGGGCAGACTACTGCCATACATGAATTATTCTGCACCAGACAGTTGGCTGCCATTTAACAACTTATTCAATAATTTATATCCTTATGGACTTGTGAGTATTTGTCTTATACTTTTCATTATGATCCAGTACTATTTATTTATCTTCTTGCTCAAATTGTTCCAGCTTTAGCCACTGGAAGCTCTTTAGTTGGGTCCTATGACCCTTTGACATATTAGCCATCAAAACTATTTTTGAGCACTTACATAAATACATTAGAGTCCAACAGGATGCCCAAGGTATGTATCCCATTCCAAACCTGTAATCACTCATTGATCCTAGGAGTCCTGATTCCTTTTGAAAATAATACTAGGGATCAAGGTCTGAGTGCTAGACATCCTGACTAATAATGGGATGTCATTTCTTTAGATCTTCAGCTGATAGACTAAAGAAATGTATGTGTTTTACTGACTCATGTATATAACACAGTTGTAAGTATCTCTATGGTCAGGTGCACCTGCATTAGGTAAGTACAAGCTCTTATTCAAGTATGTAAGTCCAGTGGTGGCAAATCTATGATATGTGTGCTGCACTGGGCTGTTTGTATCATTGAAAGCTCTAAAAGATTTGCCATCACTACTCTAGCCCATTACTACATGGATCACTCTTGCCTCCTTTCATCCTTATGTGGAAATTCCCATTTCATAGAGAAATACCTGGGTAGTATGACTTCATGTTCTGCATTCTGTCATGTCCTGGCTCCTGTAGAAGCACTTTCATTTACTTCCACTTGGACAGAATCATAGATTTTTGACCATTTCCAAGGCCTAACATGATGATGCCCAGGTGCAGAATGGCAAATATATTGTGTGCCCCATTGCTTTCATATCAGACCTAGGTTTGTTCTTATGATCCCTGTGCCTGTTCTAGTTTTCCAGTCTTCTCAATGGGTTGACTTGTCTTGAGCAAGCCAGGGAAAGCCAGGAACAAAGAAATTGTCTCTGTAATATTCCAACTGTTGACTGTTTATCCCCCATGTACCTTTGTAGATTGATTGGTTTTCCTTGGGGACCAAGATGGAGCCAACCTTTAAGTCTCTACATTTGAACTCAAAAAAGATTATGAGTCTTAGAGTTTCTGACTAGGTCTGGAGGGTGGTTATGTGTATGTAGGGTAACCATATTCCAGCTTCCTCTCCTTGACATCCTTTCCCAGAGACCCATGTTGGTGCACAGCCCTCTCCAGGCAGAAGAGGTTGTCTGACCTGGAGACCTGCCTTGTCTGCCTTGACTCATTGGCCATTGAATGGTACCTGCAGAGACAGGTGGTTCCTGCTTCCTAATTCCTTTAGTACCTCTGGCCCACTGCTGCTCTCTGGCTGAGTAATCAGATGGTGGGGACTTCTTGAACGCTTAATGTCAGGGAGCACCTCTCCTATTCTTTTTGGAGCCTGACTTCAAACACTACACAGTAGTGGTTGATTTCTCTGAATTGTTTTGGTTGTACTTGGGGTCATCTTTTGAGAATCATCTGGCGAGATGATTGAAATGTTTTCTTCATAGTTGGCAGTGGATGTGATGACACGTTTCCCTGCTCATGACTGGGAATGGGCTCTCATTTTTCAGGCGACAACCCTGCCTTCATTTCTAGCCTCCCTCCCTGTCTCACTGTGTTCAGACCCACAAGCTAGTCTTCCACATGCATGCCTTTGGGTCTGCTGCTCTTCTATCTGATGTGCTTTGTCCTCTTTTCAGCACTCCTCCCTCAGACAAGTAGCCAGACTCTTCCATTATTGCCCAGCTGTAATTTCTTCTCCGGTGTGTGGGAGAGCTCCTTTCATTTTTACACAGTCCTCTACTTCTGTTCATTACAATATTCACAGCCACTATGGCATTCTACCTTGAGATTATTAAAGAGGTGCCACTTGGCTCCCCCTCTAGCTATGCTGCTGCTCCCGCTTGCTCTTCAGAACTCAGCCTGCCTCCTCTCTGCTGGGTTCCCTCTGATTCACTCAACCTCACAGCTCTGCCGTCAGCTCTGATCCTGCCTATTTCCTGCTGATGCTCCGTCACCACCTTTCAGACTCTTGTTATGATCTGTTTAATCTTCTGGCCTTAACACAAGATGGAGCTCCCAAAGAGAAAGGATTTCATATTTTATGTTGAATCCCTAGCACTGAGTGCAGTGCTGAGCAAATAGTAGGTGCTCGGTAGCTGCTTGAGAAAGGAAAGCAGAAAAGGCTTAGGGTAACTGGTAGTTTGTGTGTAACCGTGGTGGGTGTGGGCACACACATGTGAATGAATATGTGTCTGTTTTATATTCTAGGCACTTTGGGGAAGTTGAGGAATGATAGCGACAGTGATATATGGTCATATTGACAGTCAAGTAAAAAGTCAGATCAGTCCTTAAGTTCACAAGGCTTCATTCGATTCTCCATTGCCATTTCTTTTCTGGTGGAGGAAGTAGGGGTTGCATTTGGGCCTAAATGAATTAGTATCTCTACTTGAGTTTACACAAGGTATGAATAGGGGGTCAAGAGGCTTAGCACACAATCTCTGTGCCGTCCAAGAGCAGATGATTTCACCAAGGACCAGAGCCACAAGGCTAGTGAGTCTGGGGATGATGTTGCTGCTCCTGTGCTGCAGGAATTGATGGAGGATGGGAGATCAAGAGCTGGCAAAGAGCCCAAGGCTTGCTGAAAGAATGACCTTCAAGAGAAGGTCAAAATGGGATGGACAAGGACAGACCCCACCCTGAGAGTGTATGGGACTAGGTGAGTATAGTCTAAATAGGTAGAGACAAATACCTGCATGGTGTATTGAAGGAGTGTTCAAAGGACAATGAAATTACCAGGGTTGGGATCAGATGGAGTCAGTTGTAGAGTCTTCGCAACCTATTTATTGCCCCCAAACAAGTATGAATGGAAAGATGTTGTTTACAAGTGAGTGGTATTGGCCCTTTTCCTTACTGCTCTTTTTGTTACTAAGAACTACTGATCAGCTGTTCAGCGTTCTTGGTCAGCATAGTGAGTACAGTGACATTGAGTTGATGAAACATCAGTCTGTTAAAAAACTTGCTATTTTAAATAAGTCTAGGAATTATTTTCTTGATTATTTTAAAATCTGGGCAGCAGAATTTAGAGTAGCTCTAGAAAGACCAAGAAAGCCAGTGTTGCTTGTGGAATGAAAACATATGCACTGTGCATAGATTATCACATAGTAGTCTGTTTTGTGTGTTGAGTGACAAAAATAAAGATCGTCTCTACTTACTTGCTTAGTGTGTACTAGACACATGTAGTGCCTCATCCCCCCAGGATCACCCAACTATGGGCTGAATGTGTGTGTCCCTCCAAAATTCATATCTGGAAATTTTAACTCCAGTGTGTATGTTAGGAGTAGGAACTTTGGAAGATAAGATAATTAAGTCACGAGAGTGGTATCATCATGAAAGGACTGGTGGCCTTATAAGAAGAGACATCATTCTGCTCATTGCCATTTGGAAACATAGCATGAAGTTGGCCATCTACAAACCATGAAGCAGGTCCTTACCAAGACTGGACCCAGTGGTCATCCTGATTTCCAGCTGCCGGTCTGAAGAACTGAGAAATAAGTGTTTGTGGTTTAATAAATGTTTATAGTTTATGATTTTTTATTATATCAACCTACGTCAACCAAGAAGAACTTTATGAGAGCTACACAATTATTAATCACTGTGTCCCCAGTTTTCAGATACTGAAATAGATTCAGGAAGCCTAATTAGTTTTACTTTTCAGAAAGTCCTCTAGCTAGTGAAGAAATGAGTCAGAGTTCAGACCAGGCAGTTGGTCTCAGTTCTTAATAACTAAGTGATACAGTTATTTTTGAGTGACAGAATTGGGCTTACCAGAGGATCAGGATTAAAAAAAATTCCATAATTTGATAAGAAGTCTCAGCCAAATCCCTGAGAAATGAAAACATCTGCCCACAAAGTCTTGAACACAACAAGTCTTTATACAAGTTGTATTTATAATAGACTCAGTTTGGAAGTGCTCATTAGGTGGAGAAAAGACCAATGTGTGGTTTACTCACATTGGAATACTGTTCAGCAAGAAAAAGAAGCAAAGTATTAGTGTGTACAACAACATGACCAATTTAAAAAATGTACTGGGTAAAAGAAGTCTTTCACAAAAGAGAACATTGTATGGGTACATTTGTATATAATTCTTAAAATTAATGCAAAATGGGAAAGCACAACACATCAGTTGACTATGGGGAAATGAAGATGAAGATTGACTTGGAAGAGGCAAAGGAACCTTTGCAACTGATGGCAATCTCAGTCTTGATCAGGTTTGTGCTGTACAGCCGCATGCATTTGTCAGAACTCAGAAAATGTACACTTAGTGTTTTTTGTTTTTGTTTATTTATTTATTTATTTTTTTGAGATAAAGTCTCACTTTATAGTTCAGGCTGGCCCTGAGCTCAGCCTCAAACTCACATCACAGCAGTCCTCCTGCCTCTGCCTCCTGAGTGCTAGGATTACAGGCGTGAACCACCACACCCGGCACTGTGGTATGTGGTACTGATTGCTGCTGTGCGTGAGTCTCCATGCCCAGTATTGTATGTGCCTACAGGGGGATTGAACCTGGGCCCTTGCACTTGCAAGACAGGTGCCGGAACCACTGAACTAAATCCCTGGCCGCATTTTGGTTTTTTAATATATTTTACCTTAAAAGGAAACAACTATAACCATATGTTGAATCCTGATGAATGATACCCACTGAAGTATTAAGGGTCAAAGATACTGATGTTTGAAAAAAATAAATAAGATGGAGGTACTGTTGGGTGGAGAGAGGGTAAATAGATGGGTAAATATGTGATAAAGCAGTTATAGTGGTAGGTATATGGGTGTTCGTTGTAAAATTCAATCACTTTTGGTATGTACAGTATGAACTTCATAATAAAATAATGAGAAAAAAGAGAAGTCCTAGTTGTGGTTGTTTATGTAAATATGTAGACTGTGACTTCTGCAGCCCTAAGGGGACAAGTTAGTGAGAGGAGACTGTCCTGGAGGAGAAGACAGGCCTTGGAGTCCAGCTGCAAAGATTCAGTGGACATTCGGGGGTCAAAATGTGCCAAGAGATGGTCACAGAGCAGGCCGTGCACTGGGATACTGCGGTTGCTTAGGACTTGCAACAGGCGATCCCAGCCAGGGTGGCTCTCACAACAGAAATTAACCTCTCCCACGTCTGGAGATGAGAAGTCTGAGAAGTGCTGGTGGCAGCGTGTTCTCCCTGCAGGCTCTAGGAAGGTAATCCTGCTTCCTCCGTCAGGCCTCTGGTAGTTACCAGCGGTCCTTGGCTTTAGCTGCATCGCTCCCATCTTTCTTTGTCGTCACGTGGCCTTCCCTGCTGTCTGTCTGTGTGTGTCCTCTTCCCCCTCAGCAGCTTCCCATAAACCATTATGACAGCATCTTAATTATTCTCTGTATAGACTCTGTTTTCAAATAAAGTCACCTTCTGGGGGTTGTGGAAGACATGAAGTTGAGGGAACACAGATTTCTACAAACAGAGTGGAGAGCACTCCTGAAACGAGAGGTGGAAGGAGAGAAGGAGCTACAAGACAGGGTGTAATCTGAGGAGAATGGAAAAGAAAATCTGGTGAAATTTCACAAGAGAAACAAACAAATGCTTGGGAAAGAGGAAAATGCGGTTGGGCTCGCAGAAAGGGGCCCTGTCTTAACCATAGGCTCTCTATCTATTTATTTCCTAAATATCTTAAGGAATTAAAATGTAAATCTTGGAAATTAAATCTACGGGTGCAGTGCAAACAGAAGAGGCTTTTGCAGAACAGACAAAGCTGTTCTGCTTCCCTATTGAAACAGGCATGGGTGGGAGACTGTGTCTGAGAGCACAGGTTTTATTTGAGATGGATTAAAGTTCATGATGAGCGAGTCTCTGAAGGATTGTATGTGCGGTTCTCATAAGCCTGCAAAAGTTCAACTCTTTATCTGAGGCTTATCCAAACCTGGGGAAACCTTTTAGGCCAGCCCGGAGGCTGGGGACCTCCAGCTGCTGAAAGTTAATATCCTGCATCAGGAAACCACCTGTATGGTGGGGGAGATGGACCATAAATTATTGCACTCCCATCAGAGGTCGGCTGTGATTTGAGGCTTCCTGGCGTTGGACCACCCACTCTCTTTGGTGGCCGGATTACAAGGGCAGCCTTCTACCCTTGCTGTGGAAGCAGTTAATACACGCTTTGGGGGCTTTCACATCAGCTTTCAGGATCCAGCCGCAGCCACCTGAGGTTCTCAGAACTCCCTTGTTCCTTTGGTGTCTCCCTACTCACCTCGCTCAGTCACTTCCTCAGGCTTCTATTTGTTGTGTTGGGCCTAAGGCCTGAGTTATTCGTGCCTGAGGATTCTAGAGCATCCCTGCTGTAGCCCACTGCTCTTTATCAGACAGGCATCTCCTCAGCGATTCCCTTACTGGCCATGATAACTCCAGTTCTACCCCTTCTACATACTATTTCATTTCACCATTTAATTTATTCATAGCACTGTCAGTGGTTCGGAAAGTGCTATTATCTTCTTCTTCCCCACTCCACTTTATGTCCACCGTCTTAGGAACTAAAAGAGTTCTCAGGATAAACGGAAGCTATGTTTCATTTATTTTTTTTTCTCTCTCTGGCTAGAACATAAGCTTAATGAATACAAGAATGTGGCTATACTATTCATTCTCACAGCCCAATATCCAGAACAAGGCTGACCACATTAAAAAGTGCCCTGGAAGTTAATGAGCCCTATAAGTAATATCTCAATTTTGGGGATAAAAAAGACATTCAGAGAAATATATTAAATTGTCCAAACTCCTACAATCGATGGAGTCAGCATTCGCTCACTTGGTCCTGAAGTAGGATTATCTCAGTCTCTTGTAGAAGCTCCCCTTGCTCCCAATGCCTTTAATACAATTTCTCCAGTATCCTTGGTGCATATCTTGGTTATATGATGCATTTGGAGACAACTTAGAGGTCATTTAGTGTGTACTTTGCTAAATAAAGCAAGCACATCTTTAGACATGGTGGTGCCCCATATGAGAAAAAAGATTTGGCTTTCAGATGAGTAGACTGGGGTTTCCTTTGTTAACCTCATTTGACTATTTCATAGCTTTTGGGGGATAGGATACATCCATTCGTCTTTTTATCTTACAGCTTGGAACATAATAGATATTTGTTGAATTGCTCGATGTTTGGGTCATTGGTTGGTTTAGGGTCTAATAGTAAAGCAATTCTGAAAAAGAACTTGCTGCAGAAGATACATATAAACATTTTGTTCTATTATAGGAGATTCCTCTGTGGGATATGGTCAGGGTCTCTGTGTTTATGTGGACCAGCATTATATTTAACCCTTAATGCCAGACCTTTGACTTTCCTTTTTTCTATAGTCAGTAAAGTGTAGCTTTCCTAAAATCTAGAAAAGGTTTAGGTACAAATGCATGTCACGGTAGACTGGCATTTAGAAGGCATATCTAATTACTGTGTGATAAGCAGGAAATCACTTTTGATGCTTAAATGTTTTTATCTGCAATAAAAAGGGATGGGACCTCCCCATGGGAGTCAAATGCTGCCTGAGATGACTATATTGATATCCTAGCCCGCTCTACCTTGTGTCTTTTTATATCTTTCCTCTGTAACTAGATTTTAATCCTCTGTTCAGCTAGCATGACCTCTATCCTGCCTTCTACTCAGTAGATATACTTAATAACAATGGCTGATTAGCAGAGGACGAGTTAGGTTTCCCTGACTAAGCTTTATAAACTTGAACCTAAACTAAATTGCTAGGAATCCTGTAGGGGAGTCCACTGCACTGCGGGTTCCTCTTGCTCTTTCCTTCCATGGCGTGTGGACTGCCTTCTCCAAGGGTCTTCTGTGCATTAGTTAGCTTTTTGCCACCGTGGCACAGTACTTGATGCCCACAGCTTAAAAGGGGGAGACATTTCATGTGTCTTATGGGTTCCAGGGATTCATTCATGATCAGCTGTTTCCAAGACAGAAACTTAAGTTGCAAGAGCATGGTGAGACAAAGATGCTTAGTTTATAGTAGTGGGAAGCAGCACACGGAAACAGTACCACAGAGGAAGGGGCCAGGTACCCAAAGTCCAAGGTCTTGCCTCCCTAGGCACATCCATTAGAGTGCTTTTCTAATTTCCTGGGCAGCTTCCAGGCCAGTCAAGTTGATACAATGAAACTTAACCATCACATTTAGCAAAGGTTTAGAGGCTATCAGTTTGAAGGGTGAAAAACTAGTAATCTTTCTGATTCATTATGTGCCTTAGTCTGACTGTGAAACTGTGTCAAAAGAACTAAATTAATAGATCATTTTAAATAGGAAGAGTTCATTGAGAAGGTGCTAAGAAAGTCTGAGTGAGAGAGATGTTTACTAAACTTAGCCATGAAGAAAAGAAAGAATTACTTTAATACGAAAGTTGGCTGTTATTAGCAAAACATTGGGGTTCTTTTGCTCAGTTCAGATAGAAATGATGAATTGGCAAAACACAATTACTGATAGATGCTGCTGGTTGATACTTCTGTTGGCTACTGATCTTTGCCAGCCACTGCTGTTGGACACTGGCTTGTGCATCGGTTGGACTGAGTGTGCCAGTTGTTCTCTCTGCTGCTGATATTGTCTGCTGATCTCTGAGGCTTCTCAGGGGTAGCAACCTCTAGTGTTTATTGCTCACTTTTTTTTTTTAAAGCCAATGTTCCATTCACAGTTCTTTGAGCCTATACTACACAAGAAATCAGTCATAATCAGGCTTACAGGACGACCAGAGCTTGGCTTTAACAAGACCCGAGCAGCAGCCAGCAGTATGATTCTTTACACCATAGGGAGCCTTCCTAAACTAACCTGAGAAGTGTGGGAAGTACTGCTTATATGGCAGCTGCAGACCTGTGATGCCTTAAAATTTGAGCCTGCTGATTGGTTCTTGTGCAGGTCTATGATTGGTCCAAGTGGGTACAGAATGTCCAGGACCCCTGCTGCTGTCATGCTGTAGTTCAGTATCAAACCTATTGAAGCTATAGAGTGGTAGGAGTTAGGGAGAGAGCTCTGGCTGACATCCAAAGTGTACCTCTTTGAGCAACCCCTTGAGTGGTTGGAGGACACTGAGACAGGTTCTTCTAGTCCATTCTGTGGATGGAGATGGGCAGCAAAGGGAAGTAAGGAGGGTGTGACAACCGCAGCCATACACCCCATTCAGTCCTGCGTGGGAATGCAAAAGACTCAGTTGCTTTGTGTCTATTTCACTCTGGCCGAGATGCTGGCTGTTATTTTTTAAAATAAAGTTTTATTGTAACACAGCCATATCTGTTCATTTATTTATTGTTTCTCACTGCTTTTGCACAATAGTGTCAAAGATTAATTGTTTCTAGAAACAATATATCCCACAAATGTCTTCTTTTCCTGTGTTTCCATAGCAGGGTATTGGCCACAAGCCATAATGAATGAGAAATTTCAGAAGTGGTTCTCAGTCTGTGTAGGAAATTAAGATGAAGCTGTTGACAAGGTGATGAAATGAGCTACCGGTGGCTCTCCTAAATGCTGAAGTATTTTCTTAATTGAGGCATTCAGAAAACAGTTATTGATCCCCTGCAAGGTGTGAATCAGTAGGTCAAGAGTTGAATCATCAAAAG
The DNA here is from genome assembly GCA_004026965.1 of Petromus typicus. Classification (NCBI taxonomy): domain Eukaryota; kingdom Metazoa; phylum Chordata; class Mammalia; order Rodentia; family Petromuridae; genus Petromus; species Petromus typicus. The sequence continues at coordinate 83,434 of PVIR01000878.1, read as the reverse complement.
AGAAAATTAAAGTTGTTCATTGGTTTCATTTATATTCTAGATATTGAGCATTGATTATCTATGGATACAGGGTAATTCTGTATCAGTTGGGATATTCCAATTTTCAGAAACCCAGCCCTGGAGTCAGGTAAATATCATGTACTTAGTTACCTATCGACAGGAACTGTATCAGAGATTTTAATTAACCTTTCCAGTTTTCTTTTGATTTCTTCAGAGCAAATTTGAACATTTAGAGTGTCTAGTGGGTTCACATGCAGGAGGCAGGGATTTCCAGTTGACCTGGAAGGTGATCTGGATCAGAAATGATTCATCAGAAAAGGCTTTTATTTGTTTGACTATCTGGTGGGAAAATATTCATGAGGTTATTTTTAGATAGTCTATTCTCATTTATCAGTCAACCTTGGCAACATCGATTCACCTAACACACCTAATTTGTAAATACTAAAACAAATCCATTGCAATATTTAGACTACTTTCTGCATAGGGAGCAGGTAGAGAGCACATTATTAGTAATTCACTAGTCATCCTATAGCTTCTCATATAAGGCTTTAGAATGAGTCGTCTTGTTATAGAATGTGGATTCTCAAGTTGTCTCGGGGCCAACGTTGGCCCAGGAAAATAGGGGAGGCAGGGTGATCTGGAAGTAAGTCCCAGGGCAAGAGCGTCCATGCCAAGGCTGCCTTAGAGATTTGCTGCACTCTTTTGCCTGCCTGATAAGGTTGTGGGGGTGCAACATTTTCCCAATAAATCAAGGTTTTTGTCTGTTGTGAACCAGTTCTCTGAAAATACAAAAAATACAAAATAGACGTCACTGATAGCGAAGAATTGGTGACATTTCTGTGAATTTAGGACTAGATGGAACCTTTTGTCTTTTATACCCAATGTGTAATTTTTTCATTTTATCTCTCCAAAATGTGTTTGGTTTTATTTTTCTTTGAATGGTAAAGAATATGTTAATAGATTTTTAAGAATCAACTGAAAAAAAACCCAAAAAAACAAAAACCAAACCTCTAAAGTCCTAAAAATCCTTTCTTTTCTTTCCCTCCCCAAACTTTAATAAGCCCTGAAGTGGGTGTGGAGGTGGCAGGAGTCTTTTGTACTTTCCTGACCTGCTGTTTGCACAAGTGGCTGTTATGACTGCAGCAACATAATTGCTCTTAAAATGCCTCAATAATAAAAAAGTCTATTTTTGTTTCGTAATCTCCTTGGCTTTCATTTTTCCAGTCCACTTTAGTAACTTCTGAAAATCAATCTCACAAATATGGTTTTCCCAGCTTGACCAGTGAACAGGTCTTTGTCGAGAGGGTTGGCTTGTGAATGGAGGGTCTAGAGCAGGAGCTGTTCAGAGGCAGTAGGGTTTGGATTCCTAGATGGCAGCTGTTTCTGCCCTCACTTGATCACTTGGAAGGAAGCATGAACATAGAAAATACACTTGCTAGTACTTTTCTGGGCTTCCCCCATTTCTCCAGGTTTTACTGAGGTGAAAGAAGAAACATTCTATATTCCCTTCTACAGCTTCTGTACTTGTTGCCTAGCTGGCCAGTGTAGATTTTCACCCTGTGATGTGCCCAGACTCAGACTCAGACTCAGACTCATTCAGACATTTTGTTGTTTTTCTGTGACTTTGCTTCTAAGAGACTGAGCTTAGGGTGACCCCAGAGGAACAGATGGCATTGCAAGCTTGGAAAGAGATTTTCATTGCTACCAAGGTGCACTAGGCTGCCTCTTTTCATTCTTTCTTCACGGATTCAGCCTTCAAACAAAGTCAAATCTGTGTTTCCTTGGACAGTTCATTGGCGCTTCCATAAATCTACACTGATGGGATTTGTGATGGTTTGAAAGCAGAGCTATTGCAGAGAACCATCTCTTCTGGGCTGAGTGAGATGATCTGGTAGTTGTGCTGAAGATTAGTCCATGGCCAAGAGGGTAAGGGATCCATGGCAAGAATCCAAGAGGAAGCATACTCTTTTGGGAAACAAAGTCTCACTCACTTGGGTGACCCCTCAACCTGAAAACCCAAATGCTCCATCTTTGATGGGGATGAGTTTGCATTAAAGAAGATAGTCCTGCCTGGTCCATGAGGCCAATGGATAGGGTTGCCCTTTCTAGGGGCCAGTATTTGTATCAGTAGAAGCAAAAGGCTCCAAACCACTTACTCTTTAAATCATGCTGCAAAACAAAAAGAATGGTTTCGTTTGGACTCTGGAATGGTAGCCAGACAACTCCTAACCATCTCCTGTCACCTGAACACTGACTAGCTCACTCTGCTCTGATCATTGTTATACCAGGCATTTATTTTTCTTTCGCATGCTTTTTAGATCACTTTAAAATATTTTCCACTATTTGGAGACTCAAGGAGACAGTATGGTTAAAACCTTGTAATTTTCCCTTGGCACTACATACATTGCTCCTCTTGTCAGATGAAAAGGTATAGTTAGAATTCAGTTGGTCTCTACTTGCCATGTGCATTAGAGCGTCAGTTTCTCACAATGTCACTACCGAAAAGTTTATTGCCGGGTGCCAAAAAGTCATTATGATTTCATTCTCAAAAGTTGAATTTAAAACTCAGAATATACTTTCTTTTATAATTATGCTTCTTATTTGGCAACATATGGTGAAAATTTATACGGCCTATCAATATAAAAGAACGGGGCTGAGGCTCCAGGCTTTTATAGTGATTACATCTACCTGTATGGGGGCTTTATGTGCTTACAATTTGAATCATTTATAGATGCACACTCGACAGAGTTGGAGCGTAACTAGTACTGTTGGCTTTTTTTTGCTGACTAAATGATAGGCAAAGCAATTTCCAACAAATGTTTCCCAGTGGGCTGTCATCATAGAAGCCTTGTAATATTGCTTTTGAACCTTCGCATTGGCAACTATCCAGCAAGGACTGCATTGATACCAAACTGCCTTGCACCAGGAAGTTGCCCTTTTCTCCATGGGACCCCAGCTAACTCCCAAGGAAGTGCCTACTCCCCACTTTGTTTGTATTTTAGGAGGATCTTTCACCTGTTCTTGTTCAGCTGTAGGTAGTCAGGAGCACTGGAAGTTTGAAAATGTAGCAGCAACAATTCTCTGGATTATGTGATTATGCTTTTAATGTATTCAATTAGCGTTGGGAACTTTGTCACCAAATGAATGACACATATCCCGGCACAAAGGGAAAAAGAAATGCTTTACCTCCTCAAACCCCAAGCACAGCCAGACGCAGCTTGCTTCTAGAATCTTCCCCCTTTTCCCCGCTCCTCTGCTTTCTTTCAGTTTTATAATCTTGTAAATGCCAGTTGGGATTAGGTTGACTCGGGTTCTGTGGTTTGGGGAAGGATTTGTGGAGACTTTGGGGTAGGCACTGAATGAAGCACAGGCTCAGTCTCTATGCAGGAAGTGGAACCTTGTAGCGTGGGGTCTTGGCAGCACCCTGTAGGCAGCAATGGGACAGTGCTTTATGGGGAGCCCTGGAAGCTTAGGAGTCCTGGCTTTCACTCCTCATCCATTTGCCAGCCACAGGCTTGGAGAAGCTGATTTTCTAGGAGTCCATTGCTCTTGCTTCCAGAAGTAGGGATAATCTGCTGCTGTGTTGAAGCAGAGGGAGGAGCAGTCTGGTGACTGCTGCATTCTGGAAGCTGGACTTCAGACACCCATCAGATATCGAGTTCCCTGCTCTACCGTGTCAGGACCCGTACACTCAGAAGAGTTGGCTTTGGGAGTACGAGGGCATCGCCAGCAGTTGGCGTGGTGCTAGATGCGGGAAGCCCAACCAGGGATCCATAAGTGAATCTCTCCCCATTTGGTGGGAGCAGGCATTGCTTCTACCTGCTGTTGTCGCTCTGGGCTTGCCTTGGGACAGCATCGGGTTGCTGGTTTCTTCCAGAGTGCGGGGCTCCCTTCCTGCCTTGTCGAGGCTCTTGTAAGGTTTTCAGTGCCTCCCTGGGGGGCATTTATCTTCTCAGAGAGAGCTAGCCCCATCTTCACCTTCATCAGGAAAAAGGCCTTAAAAAACCTCTGGCCTAATGCATTTTGCTTTGACCTTCTAAAATGATGAGTGCTATAAATGGAGAAATAGAGAACTATTACATATCCATGGTTCATAGAAAATTCTGTCTTTGACTTGGAAAAAAGCATTGTACTGGATAAAATTGGAAATGTAAACTGTAATAGAAAATCAAACTTAAAGCACTGAATAAAATTGTGGACGTTAGTGGCTTTCAGCCTGCTTCCTTTATTTTATTTTATTTTTTTCTGCTTCCTTTATTTTCATGGCCTAGGAGGAGATATTTCTTTAAGTATGAATGAATGAATGAATGAATTTCAAAAGACATTTATGTAATAACTATGCTATGATGAGTGCTTAAAGACAACAAAAATTAAGATAGCGATTTCTTCTGATCACAAATGTAAATATTGCACCAAGGGGTAAAATGAGCTTTGGAGTACAGGTGTGGTGTGTGTGTGTGTGTGTGTGTGTGTGTGTGTGTGTGTGTATGTGTGTGTGTATAAAGAGAAGGAAAGGAAGGTAAATTTTGTTCCCTAAGAGAGACGGGAAGACAGCCTCTAAACGAACAAATCACAGGGTGGGCCGGAGGTAAAGTAACATTATTTCTATGGTGAACAAGATGTGTTAATCTAGGATATTCCTCGAAGGCAGTATTTCTTGAGCTATGATGTAGACACACAAAGAGACTGAGGCAATGTGGTGTCAGGATAGGTGATAGGATTCACCTATCTAAAACTTGCCTTTCTTAGGCGTGGTGACCCATGACTACCTTCCCAGTACTTGGGAGGGTGAGACAAGATAATCACCGTGTGTTCATTATGCAGCCTGAGCTATGTAGTGAATTCAAGGCCAGCCTGAATTATAGCAGGAGGTACTGTCTCAGAAAACATAAAATAAATAAAATTGGTTCTTTCCTGAAGTCTTTGAACCACTTCTCTAACTGCAGATTTCTTTACTAGCCCAAGGACGATGCTCAGTTGCCCAGTCTCTTAGCTGTCTTTAAAAAATTGTATACGTAACCTAAAATTTACCATCTTAACAGTTTGCGAGTCCAGTTCAGTGGCATAAAGCACATTTACCTCATTAGGCAGCCATCACCATCATCCATCTCCAGAAAGTTTTCAACTTCCCAAACTGAAACACTGCTCCCATTAAATAGTAACTTCCATTTGTCCCTTACCCAAGGCCCTGGCAACTATTGTTCTACTTTCTGTCCTATGAATCGGACTGTCCTTGGTACCTTACGTAAGAAAAGTCATGCAGTATTTGTCCTTGGGTGTCTGGCTTATTTCACAACCACCCACTTGGCTGACAGGTGTTTCACAGTGAGGGACCTGTGTGTCAACCATGGAGGTGTCCCTGCTCTGAGCTTCAGCTCCCACAAGCACCTCCACATGGGGATGAACGCCACATCCTTCCTGCCTCAGTTTACACGCGTTGACACAAAAGATACCAGAGCCAACTGTCGTATCTGACGAGGTCTCCTCTCCTCCCCACCACCCCTGGTCCTGGCATCCTGCGGTTTCATTTCACCTCTTTTGTCACAGTATGCGTGGAATTATGGTGTTCTCTAGTTGTCCATCAGATTATGAGATCCAGGAAGACTGGGACGTCTGTTTTCTAGATTTATTTGCAGGATATAACCTAGAGCCTCTTCTGCAGTGAGTATTCAGTGAACACTTGCTAGGTCCGCCAGGGTGAGGAACACGTCCCCATCTCTAGCCCTGACTGTCAGCCGTCAGGAAACCATATCCATGACTGTGCCTTGGTTGCTTGTGAGATAAATGAGAGTTTAATGCTGCCATTCTCACTAGAGTTTTTGCTGCCTTTGAATAGATTTTCCTTGGCAAGTAGAGCCGCTCCCCTCTGATAGCTGGTCAGGGTTCTGGATTGCTTTGTTCATTCCTACACGAGTGCACATGCAGTGAAGCCAAAAAAACTTTAAATTAAACTAAATAAAATAGTTAAAAGCTAAAGCTGGCCATAGAAAAGTCAGTCCCTCTGTCCTTATGCTAGTGGTTTTGAATGAGCTTCTTCATTGGATTAGCTACTCCACTAACTCTTCGATTATTATGTTAATTAGATTTTATTAATATTAAAAAACAAGAGAGTAGTTTTTAAGCTTGGGGAATTGGAATGTAAATCATTGAATATGACTGAAGTTTGAGCCTGTTGAGGAAGGAGCCTCCCTGGGAACTTTACGCAACTCACTTATTGTACAAAGGACATAATTATGGCAAGTGACAGTGGAGCTGTCCAGAAGCTCCCAGAGATGCTTGGAGAGCAGGGCCTGACGCAGGACTCCAGCCTCGTGGCTTCCCATAGACATTTCTTGAATGTCATAACATTATATAAATACTAAATATTCACGGACTGTTTGCATTCAGGAAAAGTTGTCTTTTTCTAGAACTCTCAGTGCTTTTATTGATAAATCCAAGATTTGCAGCCAGTTGTTTACTCTTTTGTGCCTTCAGACTCCATCTTCTCCTCACATGCAACACTTGAATCATAACATCTCTGTGAAAATCCTTATATTATTCCTTCATAGAGTTTTAACATAAAAATTACCAGCAGTATTACCCAGGAAAAGGCCAAAACACGACCCTATGCATATGAGTTATCTTCAGACTTTTAGTGTGAAAGCTAAAGGGCCATTCACTCAAGCCAAGGGAAAGAAGAGATGCTTGAAGTTTGCTTAATGTTCACGAGGACTGAGTTATGAATTATGGTGAAAATTATTCTTTTTCCTTGAGTGGAAATTCATATTCCTTACAAATCCAGTGTTCTCATTTGTCAAGAAAATCTCATTTCTTTTATGTTCTTTTCACCTGAAATGCAAATAGGAGTTGCTTGTGATTAATTAAGCAGATGATAGATGGCACTTCAAATGAACATTCAGCACCCCTCCTCTTCTGTATACCAAAGACAGAGGTAATTAAATGTGAGACAATATGCCATTTAAATGTGGATTTTTTAAAAAGCCATTCCCCCTTGACTTCTGTAGACATAGAGAGAGAAGCCTTTCTGAATTACTGGATGTCACAGACACATGTGCAAACCACTCAGTTGTGCCTCGTGCCCTTGCTGTGGAAGGGCACGCACCGAGCACATTTGGCTGTTGGCAAAACCTTGCTTAGTGGTGCATCAGTAATTAGGAGTTGCCAGCACTGCTGTGTGAAGCAGTGTGGCTCTTTTCTCTTGTCATTTAGTTCCTCTGGGGGTTTTGAGGGAGTCACATTTCATCACTGGAGAAATACAATCATATTTGGAAGAGGCAAGGTTGTTCGGGACAGTGTTAACTACATCATAACCACCAGAAGCTTCATTCCTCCCAGGGACTGCCACTGGGAGTGCAGTGCCTGCTGCTGTCTCCAGTTGGCACGGGGCCTTGTCTGTGTATGCTGCTGTAGCTGGGTCCTTACCCAGGGACCTTCACAACTCACAGAGTCGCTGCTGCTCGCTCATCCTTGGCTGAGAAGCCATGGAAGGAGTTCCTCTGGTCTCCTTTTCCCTCCTCTCCTGTTCGGGAACAAAGCTCACTGAGTGCTTTGTCCACTCACCCATCATCCAACGGGTATAACTGCAGCAGGTGACATCCGGGCCTCCTAGGGCTCTCCAGAAATGTTTGGAGAGCAGACCCTGGGGCAGAACTCCAGCCTCATGGCCTCACACAGGCTCACATTGATTTTTGAGCAAACACTATCATACAAATGCTGAATGTTCGTGGACTCTTTGCCCTGAAGAAGAGCTAAGTCTTTTTCTAGAATACTTGGTGATTTTATTGATGAATGTGACTGTTGGAGCCATTTTTTTAATATCAAAAAAAGAATAAAGTTAAAGAAGAAAAAAAGATAAAAACTGCAGATTTTCTAGAGGTGTCCCAGGGCCCAGGCCTAGATAACAAGTTGGGGATCTAGAGCTGTGAGACAGAGGGGGAAAAACAACAGTGAAAGCAGCAGCAGTGAAAAGGGCACCCTGCCTATCACCCTGCTGGGGTAAGCAGGCTGAGATTAGGATAATAATAAGACATTATTAAGGAAGTACTCCTGGAAGAAGTGGCTAAGGAGCACAAGGAAAGAAGAAGGACCAAGCAGGGTGCAGGTTCAGAGGAGGCCAGTGTGACCCTGAGGGGAACTCCGGAGGATAACTGACATGCAGGCATCAGTCATGGTGAAGCAAAGAGCTGGTCTTTGAACCCCACTTAACCAGTCCCTGGCACTGGGGACCCAACCTTGCGGGGAGTAGGGCATAAACTGGGAGGTACTGCAGCAACCCTCCAGGTGGTGCTAGTGCAGGTGGCTTTTCTGCGGGGACAGGAGCGGGCTCTGAGCGTGAGCACTGGAAGTGGTGTAAAGAGCTGGCAGAGGACTCTGCGGGGTTGAGGATGCTGTCTTAGGTGCTGACACAGTTGCTGTGGATGCTGGTATTAGCTTGTCCTACAGAGGGGAAACTGAGGCTAGATTATTCTGTCTGAGGTTAGGGTAGGCATCCATGATATTCTTATTATCCCTCTCCCTTCTTTCTCCTTCTCTGCCTCCTCTTCCCTTTCCTCTCTCCCTCTTTATCTGCTTCCCTTGACTGCTGGCTCTCACCATGCTGTGAAATGCCACAGTAATTAAAGCTGTTTGTGTTGAGAGCTGCACTCAGGCCTGGGCAGGCAGGTGGCCCACACACTGCCCTCTAGATAATGTCTGCTGGGGACACATGGCCTTGTGGAGAAAGGAGCATCACACTAAGGACACTCTGCACTCCCCTGGCCCAAAGGTTGAGACACCCTGTGTCCTGCTGTGCCAGGGCTCTGGTTATGAAGCTGAGAGCCCTGAAAATCTGTGGCAGATTTTCTCTGGACCTCTTGCCTTGAGAACTGACACCAGCCTCATGTTTTGGCTTGGCAGATGCACCGAAGGGTCTTGGGTCTCTGCGGTGACTCTCTGAGGACACATTTCCATTAGCCCAGCTGCAGCCACCTCTGCTGGAAGCCAGGGCCTGGCAAGGGAGGCTGCTTTCTCTGTGGCCAGATGCCACCCCTTGCCTACTGGAGGATGGTTTGTGGCTGTTCCCAGGGACTGAGGGTCCCTGGCAGGCCTAGGGACCAGAGACTCATTGCTTCTCTCGACAAACATTGCCAGCCACTCATCATTAACTTGGAAAGTAAGGGCACTTCTGAGAACTGTGGAAGCTGGTAAATGCTGGCATGTAGGTCCAGAGAAATGGCAGACATCTGTATTTCACATGAATGGACCCCTTCTCTGACAGGCCTCAGTGGCCTGAGATTTTCAACGTGTCTTCAGCCCACCTGGTGGCTTTGGAAAGCAGCTCCTCTATTTGCTTGGGGAAACTAAGAACAGCTTCCTAGGAGGTTGGGAAATCTGTTCATTTGGGCCAGTGTTTACAGCATAGGAGAAATTCAAGGGTTTACTGATTGTGCATTTCCTGCAGGTGTCTTCCTTAGACTTCCAGACGGGGTAAGCACCACCCTGCATCCTTGGGAGCCTTGGGGCAGCTAGTGCCAGGAATGTCCCAGCCACTGGCATGTGGCTTGGCTGGCTGAGGCCCTGTCCTTAGTTTTGCTGTAGTAAATTTTCTAGGGAATCCAGCTGGCAACAAGAAGAGTGTTCATCTTGGAAGCTGAGACCTGTTCCAGGTCCTGATAGCGAGACTGAAGCATCCAGGATACTTAGAGAGATCACAGCTCTACAACCATCAAGGAACTTGAGCAGAAACTGGGACCAATAAGTGACAGGTATGCACAGATCGGTGGCCCTGGAGTGTTAACCAGGGAGATCCTGGGACCAAACTACCGGGCCATACCGCACCAGCCTGTCTTGCCTTCTCTGAGGGAGAGAGCTGGTGGACAGAGTAAGAGCGAGTAAAGAGTAAGAGGTAGGAAGAGGGCAGCGACCAAGAGAAGACCAATTGCTGGAATCTCATCTAATCTCATCAGAGAGGAGGTTTTTCTTGAGAGGAGGGATGTAGATAGAGCAAGGAGGTACTTGGGGAGGTGTGTTGTCTGCCCTCTTCTCACTCTGGTATTGATTGACAGCCTGCCAGCATCTGCCGTCCATCTTTGGGTTGTGTCCCTTCAGTGCCAAAATGAGCTGCGGCTCATCACGGTCTCCTATGCTATTGGAGCTATATGCCTGGGGGAACCAGGACGCAGAGGTTTTGTGGAAGGTTTTTTTCTGGCATGCTCAGCTCTGCACCCAGATTTGAAGGGGGAGGTCAGTGTGTGAAAACTAGGAACATCAACCCGAGAAATGGCCTTTGCTCACTTTCTGCTGCCCATTTAAACACAGGTCTGAGAATCTCTTGGAACTGGCAGAGAGAAAGTGATAGGCTCTTTGCATGTCTTTCCTTTTGGGATATGTGGGAATGACGTAAGCTGGGTTTGTAGGATCTTAGAAATTTGACGTAAGGCAAGTGGCAGTTTGTTGGCTCCCGAGTGACAAAGCAGCTCTGTTCATCTGCAGCGTAGAAGATGGGGAGTAGCTTGATTGTTCTGAAACTGACATCTATATTGAGGGGTTCCCAACTCAGTGAGTCTACTGGCCACAGCATCAAGAGCTCCGCAGATCTGCTCACTTGGCAGCTTGCTGCGGTGTGCAGTTATTTAGCTGTTGACCTCTGGGGTGTGGAAGAAGGGGTGAGAGTAATTTCAGACAGACCAAAGTTCAATCCAAACTGCTGGTTAAAGCAAGTTCACTTTTCAACACACATTTAATGGCTCCCAAATAAATCAGTGACTCCCTCAATCCTTTGCCAGTCCCTTTGCCACTGTCCCCGATCCCTACTCACATTGGTTTAATCTGTGTTATTGTATAAATGTATATTCTTAAGCAAGATAGTCTTTATGTTCTTGGTTTTAAAAATACATGTGATACGGCACATAGAGCTTGCTTGATTTCTTAACATTTTACCCAAAACTCTTAAAAACCAACCAATGTTTTTGCATACAGATAGCTAGTTCATAGCTTCATTTTGATACATTCTTGAAAAAAAGAACACAAGAAAGGAATGAGGGAACAACTCAGTCAGGTGTTCCTGTGGCCATTTTACAGATAAGCAAAGAAAGACCACCAGGACACAGCATGTGGTAAGATGGATAGAAGAACTGGAGATTATCCCCGATTCCTGGCCTGATGCACTTTCCACTACTTAGGCCAGTGACCCCAGCTTTCTTGAGTCCTGTAGTACCTTGTGCCTGTACAGGAGTGTGAGCTTGACTGTCTTTATGGTTCTGTCTTTATCAGCTCCAGGCAGAGGCCAACTATGCTTGGCCTTCGGCCTCTTTCCATTCACCTTTCCCTTTCTATGCATATGCCTGCGCTTAGGAATCGTTTCCACCTGCTCTTTCTTACTAGGGAAGCGATAACATTGCCTTCTGCACACTAGAGCAAGCACGTTGTTATTCTTATGGGCACAAAATAATGTCTTTCTTCCTAGGTTCTCAGAGATAGCGTTCGCTGTTATCATTCACCTCAAGAGCTTCATCAAAATCTACTCTCTACCAGTAAGCACATTATTTATGGAAAAGTGTAACTTCATGTGATGATTTAGAAGGAGAAAAAAGGTTGGCCTTTTGAACTCCTTGCCCTTCCTTGCTAGAACTAGTCAGAATGGAAACAGATTTCAGAATAGTGTTGCTTTCTAGAGAAAGAAATTTAAAATGCAGTTATAGAAGAGGCTAGGAAGAACATTATTTGGAGGAGGTGATGGATGGGGGGTTGTAAAGCCCAGAAGGAGGGATTCCAGCCGATAGAAGGAAGGTCCAGCCTCAGAATTCAAAATACAACCATAGCCCTGAAAGAAATTATTTAAAAAAGGAGGGATAGAAGGAGCTTAGGAACTGGCCAGAGAGGTCAATAATGTGTTATTGGTGGAATGGAAGCTAGAAAGTATGGACAAAATAATGTTTTTTTTTTTTTTTTTTTTTTTGGCAGCAAAGTTAAGAAGTCGGTGGTAAAATCTGTGGTGATTGAATATTGAATGAAGGTTCATACATAACTTTAATTACACCCTTCTGTTATTTGTTACTTTATTATTACCACCTTTTTTATTTAGTAACTGAGTAATGAGAGAGTTGATATTGATGAAGACCTTCAAGTCACAGTATTTATCATGAGACCCAGCTTTCTTGGAATACATGTCAAGGAGTGGAGATTCGCAAAAGAAAATTTCATATTTGTGAGGACAGTATAGTATTTGGCCTTTATTTATGTCCTCACGTGCTACACAAATAGGTTTTCTGTCCAGCGTGCTGAAATTTATGCTGCAAAGTCTTATTACAATATTGTAAACTGAACCCTGTATGAATTTTCTTTGGAAATACCATTATTTTTCCTGAATGTTCACCTCAGCCAGGCACTTTTAAACCTTTGAGTCAAAAAGGTGTTGTCTGAATTAATTATGGATTTGTTTGGAAGAAATATTCATTGACCTGCCTGGGTTGAAAGGAGGATTATTAAGGAGTCTAATTCATTTGACAAACTGCGAATTGCCAGAATTACAAGACTTTCAGTGTAGGAAATAGAATGTCTCCTTTGCATGATCTGCTTTGTGGGTGACACTTTGTGTCCTGGTTTCGTCTCTGTGGGACAGTGTACAGGACAACCTCTCTGGGGTGAGGACATCAGGAGCTCTAGGCTCTGCATCATGACTTCCTCTAGACACAAGCTGTGTACCTCTGTCAAGTGTCTGTTCCCTTCTTTTTTTAAAAAACATTTTTTTAAAGGTTTTTTGAGACAGGGTCTTGCTTTGTAGTTCAGGCTGGCCCTGAGCTCAGCCTCAAACTCACATCACAGCAATCCTCCTGCCTCTGCCTCCCGAGTGCTGGGATTACAAGCGTGAGCCAAGACACCCGGCATTGTGGTATGTGGTACTGATTGCTGCTGGGGTGAGTCTCCACGCCCAGTACTGTTATGTGGTTACCGGTGCCCTTGCACTTGCAAGACAGGTGCCAGAACCACTGAGCTATATCCCCGGCCCAAGTGTCTGTTCCCTTCTGAGTCCTCAGGAGAGTGACAGGTCATCTCTAGCTACTCAGAAGGTTGATTTGGTTCTCTTTCTATTGTTTCTCCTGCCTGGAGTGAGTGGCTTTTCCCAGTCTCTTCTTTTCCAAATCACATCCTTCATTCCTGACCCAGTGTACATCTTTTGGTCTCACACACTGAACCCAAAAGGCTATCACATTTCCTGTCCCTAGTGCCCACCTCAGGCATCTGCCCCAAGTAAAGGGCGGTGTGTTGGAATGAGTTCTGGAATCAGAATGCTCAGTTTCAAATCCTGGCTGTATCACTAACCAGCCACATGACCTTGGTCTCTACTGCATCTCTTTGCTTCAATTTTCTCATTGGACAAATGATGATGGAAGGACTTATATCCGAGGATTCTATGAGAAGTGAATGAATTACTATTTATAAAGAGTCTAGGTGAGTGTTGCCAAATAGTAGGTTTGATGTGTAAACTCAGATGTGGAGAGTGCGAGTTTTGGGGCTGAGGTTGTGACTGGATGCCAGCAGGGCCATTCCTGGTCTTCTCTGGACTCTGTGCTGCTTGGGGCTGGCCAGCCCTTGCTTCACTGCAGCCCCCTCCTTAAGGGGCGCTGTACCTGTGTGGAGGGAGCTCACGCTCCAGCAGACAAGCACTCTTCACTGTTATAGAGTGCCCGGGGAGCACACCTCTCTGGGGCCAGAGAGGGCAACTTCCTTGGGAAAGGACTCCAGAAGGACATGGGAGACAGTCCTTAGCCTCTGGATGGAACAAGGAGGTGTATCTCTGTCTGCTGCTGGAGTATGTTTCTTTTGTCCTCTCAGAGCTTCCTCGTTTCAAGTCTGTTCACTGAATGAGGGCAAATACACACAATACAGATGACCCTAGTCAGACCAGAGGTGAGATTCCTCCTCAGCCCTTTAGATATCCAGTCCACATGTATACCACCTCTTTTTACGACACTTAATACTCACTGGATGTAAGACTGTCGCCAACACCTGATTTTGAAACCTTGAAATGCTTCCTTAAGCGGATGAAGTGAATTCTTCAAGTGGATATTCATTAAGTATCTGCTTTGTTCTACAGAGAAAGGTGTAACTCAGCCTGTTCTCAAGAATCAGGGCATCTGGCCAAATGACAATTAAATAATAATACACTCGAGGTAGTTAATTAACAGTACAAGACAGTATAGACAAGTACGCATTGTGTGTATTTATGAGGAAAAGTCGTTCACTTGTGATTCAACAAAGGAACGCTCCTAGGAAAGGCTCTTAGCAGAGTTAAGATCCCTGACTATGGAGGATACAAAATAAACTGTTTATAATTGAGCTTTCTCTGAAAATCTCCATTTATCACTTGGGAAAAAACCAAGCACCAACACTGTCTGCAGGTAACTCAGCTCAGGTGTGCTGCACCTCAGCCTGCCCTCTGCTGTTGAGCGTGTTGATGCACATGTCATTTTACACATCTAATCCACATACTGATAAAGAGATCCCAGAGTCTGTTTTCTAACATGTAGTCATGTCAGACCCTGTTCTCAGGACTGTTGCATATGGCAGGATGGGGGCCGGAGCCTGGGATCAGTAGGGTTCCTGCTTCTGGGCTCATTGTTGGACACAGTTTTGTGACATGCCCCCTTCACAGCTCATCAGCTGGGACACTTGATTTAGTTCTCAGTGCACTGCGACCTGCAGGTTGTGACTGATGGCAGAGGACATGGTGTGGGGTGGCCATTTCATCCCTCAAGACCCAGCTTGAAAGACTCTTTTGATTGATTGTTTCTTCTGCAGGTGCTTCATTTTCCCAGATAGTTTCTCTCTCCTGGTAGCACCTTCTGGTCCCTTGGAGAACTGGAGTCGATGTTTAGTCCCTGTCTTTCTTCCCTGTTTCTTCTCAACTCTTTGCTTGGTTTCTGTTTCCTGGTTGTTCTCTGACAACTGTCATCTCTGTTCCCAATCTCCTCAGAAGTTCCAGATCCTTACTTCTGAGGCTCCTGCTGTCTCAGAACCCGCCCATGCTCATCTCAGCACCAACCATAAGCCTGCTTGCTGTCTTCCTGTCTCCCATTGCACCACTGCAGACGGTGGGATCCTCCTGACCCTGAGCTCATTCTGTCGCTTTGGTGTCTTCTCTTTTATTTCACTATTCTTTTGCCCAGACCATTGTACAAACCTTTTAATGAAGCACTCTGTCTCTGTCTTTTGGCTCCTATTCCCTTTGCTACCACGAGAGTTACTTTCCTGACTCTTAGATGAGTTTCTGTAATTATCTAAGGAGGCCTCTTGACGAGTCCTCCTGAGAAGTGAGCATGAATTTCTCATCATAACCTGTGATGCCCCTTGTAGTCAGCCCTCCGCTTCTTCCCAGCTTCCTCTTGTGTCCCATCCCATGTCTTAGAAACATCTTTTTGTCCATCCCCAGGCAGAGGAACGCTGTAGCTTCTGTGCTTAGTTCCTGCTGTCCAGTGGTCTCTGTTTTCCATGTTCCTGGGAGGCCAGTTGATCCCTCTATACCCAGATGAAAATTCCCTTTTTGTGCAGCCATTTACCTTGACTACAGCTTTAAACCAGGGCTCACCCCGGCTGCACTCAGTCCCTGCTCTTCTCTTCTTGGAAGCTAACTTCCTTACACTTGTCACCAAGTCTTGGTTTTCGAACTGTGTTGCCTGGTCATACTGGGCTTGAGGAGGGTTGAAAGGGCGGATAGAACAGTGAATGGAGAGAGAAAGGAGAGAGGGGAGGGAGGGGAAAATAGGTGAATGAAGGGAGAAAAGAGTAAGTGAATTCTTTTTAGAGTCCTAAAGTATTATCTATCTAGAGACTTCTGCTCTGTCTTCCTACTGCCTAAGATGTCACATGCTTTTGGAGGGCACTGGAGAATAGTTGGTTTTTAGTAAATGTTGTAGCTTGACATGTGTTTGGAAAATGTGCTTTAAATTTTTCTGACTATTAAAATATAGATTGAGTCCTTTTCTGCTTATAAAGATTCTATCATTTCTGAAAAAAATAATGAATGTGCAGTGTTATTAGTGGTGGACACAAACTCTCTGCATTAGATATTAGTGACCCCCCCACTTTTTTAAACAGAACAAAACAATGTCCGCTTAGGAAAAAGCTACAGGAAGGCCCTTTGGTAACCAGCTGGGAGCCTCTCTCACATAGGCTTGCTTTTTTAGTTAATGCTCAGGCCCTGTAAGATTGAAATGGGCAGGTTCCTTTGGAAAATAAGGCAGTTGGCAAAAAAAAAAAAAAAAAAGGAGTAAAACCAGGGAGACTTGCATTTTCGAGTGCATTTGAAAAGCAGTGGAATTGAATCCTTTGTTTCCGTCTGTTATGATATTGACATGTATGTCTTGTATCTATGGCAATGGAGCAGTCTTCTGGTGACAGAGGGGAGGTAAACAGATCCCCATGGTGGGTCAAACAAAAGGACCTCAAGGACAGCTGAGGTCTGGATTCCCTACCTTCCCTGATTTCTCTGAAGCCTCAAATTTAGCTCACAAAGCAAAGCAAGGAAGCTCTGGATGAGCTTCTCAAGCGAGGATTGTAATGAGCATAAAATCAACCGGCATTAATCTCACCCTTTGATGATCTATGCATGGTAATCTAACACTGCACTTCTTTCTTCTGTCTTTGGCGAAAGGCATCCTGCTGAGCTCCCACTTGCTTAGGTATCCTGATAAATATCAAGCTGTCTTTTGGAGCTGGGACTGAGTTAGACAGCTACAAAGCCACATATTTCCTCCAGGTTGTCCTCTTTCCCAGGGATATGGTTCCATGTTTCAGATAACGCCCAGGAAGCATTCTGTACCGGGTGCAGAACAAACGCTATTAACCTGGGGGAAAGCTGACATTTCTGCAGGCTGCTGCGGTGTTGGTATTTTATTTGCTTCCCTCGGAGCCTGACCATATCCTGCCTCTTCCTGGTGATGGGCTCAGGTGAAGGCTGAATGCCGTGTACAGGTTTTAGAACAGGTTGAGGAGGAAAGAGCCCCCTGCACCGGGTGTGCCTGACTGAAATTCCATTTCAAGGCCCAGGATAGGACTGTGCACCTGCTGCCGTAAGTTGATTAAGATTGGGCCTTTGCAGGCAGAGACCAAGACCCAGTCGTTCCCATCAGTTATGGAGACTGCTGTGCAAATCTTTTGGAAAAAAATACAATAAATCCATAGTTCATTCATGGCCGTTATATATTATATTTTGCTTTCAGTGTTAAGAGAGGAAAATCATGTTTTAAAGCTTATTAAAATGTTACCCATCTAGATAGTTTTTAAAGATAATTTATATTAGCACTGGTGCATAACCTTTTAAATTAATAATTCAGAACTGTGGCTAGAGGTTTCAGTAATCTGTAGTAGTATATTATCTGACTGTTCCACTGAGAAATTAGCACTTATGGACTAAGGTATAAAATTGAAAAATCTAACCCATTTGGTAGTCTGTTCTCAGCTATGAGAGCCTTCTTAAATGAAAGCCTATTAGTGTGAAAATTCTGATTTCTAGAATCAAATCTGTTTTAGGTCATTATGGAGTTTTAGAAAGAAAGCCTCTGCTGCCTAACAACATGTTGAAGCCTTAAAAGTAGGCAGGCTATTGATTTTTAGCAAGAGTTTTACTGCCCCAGACACTGAAGAATGATTCTCCTGACTAAAATTTATAGGTTATTATGGAGAAGAATGCAGGGAAAAGACTAGTTGGAAGATTCACAGAATTAGCTCATTTCGTTCGTTAGAATTCACTTAGCTCTCTATTCTGAAATATAGATGTATCTGAATCTGAAAACTGCTCTTGGTTATACAGTAAATTTATACAGATAAAAAATATACTTGAGCCGTATTTTTGCTCACAAGGACACAATCACTTTTTGGAAATTTGCAAAGAAAAGGCAAAGCAGTTTTCTTGAGAAGCTGAATTTGTTGAAAAGATGGAGGTTGGCAGATCTAACCACCAGTTGGCTGTTTTCGCTTGGGCATGTGTAGGGGTGACTTGTTCAGCCCAAACTGAACAGCCATATTGCAGCAAACTTTCCATGGTTTGGGTGGTATTTTAATGCTATGCTTTGTACTGTTGTGTTTTAAATCGGGGCCTGTGTAAATCCCTTAGCTGTTACTCTATCTTGTATCTTTCAGAAGGAATACGTAGTTATTGGAAAGGCATGTCTCTGAAAACAGTAGGTAACCACTTTAGTACATATGGGTTTAAATATGAAATGTGCCTGTTGCTTTAGGCCAGAGGTAGAACACTGGGAAAAGGAAGGACTAGGAAGATCAGAAGGAGGAGCCATGTCTCAGCTCTGTCTGTGAGCCTGGCAATACCACCTTGAACCTCACCTTTTTCATCTGTAAACTGGAAACCATGACTGCCGTCAATCCTCCATCAAATAGGTCCCTCATCCTACGTCTCTCACACAGGAATTGCAGTCGCGATGAGCTCAGCAGCCAAGACCAACACCTGTCTCGCAGCTTAGAACCTGGAGCTGCTTAAGTGAGGATTAGATAGGTTCATGTAGCTGGAAGTGAAGATGTGAGATACCTAACTAGTAACCATTTCAAATTTTAAATGTAACTGGTTATATCAGCTTTATATCTTCACACTCCTGGAGTCTGTGCCAGTTGCCCAAGGGGCTCTTTGCATTGGAGGGCACCTTCTCAGACCCGTTTCTTCATGCTGCTCAGAAGATGTTCAACATGCAAATCTGAGCTGGTGTATCTGCTCAAGCCAAATAGGGGTGGGATACTGAACCCCTTGATGAATGACTAACCACCTCTAGTCAATATAAGGGCCCCACTTGGTCTGGACACATGGGCCTGTGTTCCCAACGACTTCTGAGTTTGTCTTCTTCTCATACACATCCTTCCCTCCAGAGTACTTGGACCTACTCGATTTCCTCCATGTGCAGCTGGCCCATGGCCTCTTGAGTTCACGCTTGATTTTCTGCCTGCTGTGCCCTCTTGGATGCCTTTCCTCCTCAGCTGGTCCTCCCTCAAAGAGGGACTCAAATGCCGTTTCCTCGGGGAGCCTTTGAATTTCCTCTTCTAGTGGAGCTCGGGGTCCCTCTTCATCTCTCATTGACCGCCTCACTGTTTGTGGTATTCTGATTTTTGGTTTCCCTTCTCAGTGAAGTCTGCATATATTTAGTGTTGCTGGGCCTTCATTTTTCCCCCGTACCACCTCTGTGGGAACAGCTCACAGACTGTCTGCTGGTACACACAGGCCGGGCAGATGCGAGGATGGGCGATAGACGTCTGCAGACTCTCATGTCTCACCTTTGGACGTGGAGTGTGTCAGTTGTCATGCGTGAACAAAATGGCGGTGGGTGTTCTGTGAATAATTAGTGGTCGTCAGGCTCCTCCCACTGTGCATCTCCCTCCCCCTCGTGCCCTGCAGAGAGACCCTTGAGGACTCCCTTTAACTGTCCACAGAAGTGAGTCAGTAGGTAAAAGGACTTAGACCCTTGGGGACTGAGAGAGAGAATGGATGACACCCATGAGACCCTATTCTGGGCAGCGGGAAAATTCAAGGTAGAAACTGCCAAGATGTGCTTACAGTTCCACATCTGCTAACAGTCTCCGTCATTCCAGCTGTGTGCGCGCCATTCCAGGAAGCCTAATAAATCTGGTGATTTAATTATACTAAATTACTTAATCAGAGAAATTTTTATGCTACAAATTATTACTTTAATAAACCAGAAAGAATAAAGAAAAATTTCTTGAATATCTTTGCCAAATCAGTCTAGGCATCCATTTTCAATTTAATAACTAATAGCAGAGGAGATTGAAATAGATGTTATTACAGATTTTTACAAGGCAAAATATATTTAAGCAGGATCAGAAGGTTAATTAAAATTATAGTTGGGGCTTGTCATTACCCAGCCACCCTCTTTCTTCTGCACAGTTGATCTGGGTTTAGTCTGTTTGATAAAAATGCTTAAAATGGAATCCTCATTTAAAAGGGAATTATACACAGTATTATTTCTGAGCCTGATCTCATGTACCTACGTCGGAAATAAATGCATAATTAACCCTTTTTCATGATAAATTAACATTCATTTTTCTAGGATTAGTAGGAAATAGCATAATACAGGGCAGGGTTTGCTTTCGTTCGGATAGTCCCCGGAGACCTCTGACACTCTGAGAGGATTAGTGAAGCCTGTGACTCACTGTGTGTCTATGGACATGAAAATAGGATGCGGTTCCTGGCTGTCAGGGAGAGGGCTTCCTAATTGACAGCTTTTGCAAGTAAACAGAGAAAGATTAGCCTGCAAATACTATGAACATGACTTGGGAGTCCTGGCAGGAGTATGTTAGCAAAAGGAAGCGTCCTGTGAATATTGCAAATTTCCAATGACTTCTAGGACTTTAGATGTAAGGTTGCAGCAGCTGTTGAAAGCAGACCTCTAGAGAATAGATAAGCTTTCGGGGAAAGCTCTTTGTCTAGTGCCTTTTCCTATAAGCTTGTAAGTTTTCCTTGCTTCCCTGGGTTCACTTTTTTGAACCATGAGGTTTAAGTTTACATAAACAGTACAGTTTGTTTCATTTGCTTTATTAGGATCAGGTTGTAAAAAGAGAGGCCTGTTAGATAGTGGGCTTCTGAGTCTCTTTACATTTTTAATTCAAAATTCCCCAAGTTTTGATGTACATGGTGAGGTTCTCATCGAATCTTTACTGAGCATCCAAAGTCCTAAGGGAGGGAGTGTGCTTTGTAAATGCTTTAAAAAGGCAGAGAGTACCAAAGAACTTCTGCCACTTCACTCAGTAATCAACAGTATACCTCTCCTTTGATTTGATTCAAAAGATAGAGTTTAGAAGAGTGAATTGAGCCGCCATTTGTTGAGTAAGTGTAATACTAGCTCACATTCCAAGCGTTTTCCACAAATTATCTCAACAGAGCAATTGAAAGCCCAGACGCAGACATTTGTGAACAGTGTAATCCGGAGAGAACTAGGCTGATCCTCTCGGTTCCTTTTCAGTGCCACACATCTAAAAATGCTTTAAAAATGCAAATTAAGAGTTTTCCTGGGATTTGTCTTGTAGTAGGATCAAATTTGTCTTCTAGGTCTGATCAGAAGTTACACAGAATGTTCAAATTTTAAAAATTTATTACAGTAAAAAAATACATTGCCAGTTGTCCCTTGCAGACTACTCCTCCTTATGTGGAACACATTTCCCCAATTATTCTTACCCCTTTCTGAAGCAGTTCTGGAAATCCCCTCTCATGACTGTCTTTATGTGTTTGATCAAAAATATATAGTGGATGCTGTTGTCAAGTATGATCCAACAGAAAGGCAGGCTTATGAAAACATTATGCTGTGTCCTGGTCTACCATTTTCATGGGCTCCGGTACCATGCAGCCTTGGCCCTTCCCCAGAGTCAAATGATCATAAAGGTAAATATCTCAATAACTTCAGCACATCTAGGAAGCTGTGACAGTGCAACTAAAGACACTCAAAAAGGAGAACTTCTAGAATTGCTTCAGAAAGAATCAAGAATGAAAAGATAAGTATGTTTGAAGTGAAGGCAGCTGTGTTGAAGGGAATTAATGTAGTGCACTTTTTAAAAATTTAAACATTGACTGTATTTGTTGACTATACCTCAGAGGAAGACTATGACTCAGCATCCTACAGTGATGACCCTGGTGATGCTCTTCTTTTGGCCCTAACCTTGCATTGAGCTCATTGGAAGCCTTTGCTTCATGGGTGATCAGAATCAGCTTTGTGGCAAATTTTTTTAGTTTACTTTTGAAAGTTTAGAATCCAGGGTTTCTTTTAGAAGGGCAAAAGTGAATGACATAAATATATGTAATGTTGATGATCTTGGAGAGTTTAGACAGGTACTAATCGTCCTGGGACAGTGGCCTTCCTTGGGAAATGGCCTTGGAGTTGTTCTGTGTCTGAAGTTTGAGCCAGGACTTAGTGATGGCTGGGGAAGCCCATGGGGTTGATTGAGGCAAAGAGGCACAGCCAGAGAGTGGGGCTCAGCCTGCCAGTCTCGCCGTGTGAAACTTAGCTCACTCCCAGGGGCAAAGCACAGTGAATTGCCTCATCTGGAACCTGTGTCTAAATTTCACTGAGGGTTTTATTTTCAAAGGGGAGTTGTTGAATTGATCTGATGTAGTGAGAGACTGTTTACATAACAGAGTCATTGTGAGTTTTATATTTGAAAGGAAATCTGGTCTGCATATAATCTGCATGCTGGATGTGGATGGCATCAAGAAACAGTTGGATCAAATAAAAGTAATGATGAATAAAACAATCCTAGCAGCAGACAATACACATGAAAGGTTCAGCACTGGCCTCACAGCCTCTGCCTAACAGATAGCAGAATGGGGACACTCTGAAGAACCTCGAAAAAGTCTTGCCTAGCCTTTTTAGGTCACATTTTCTCCCTCTCCACTGAAGGAGACTTGAGCATTTACATCAACAGGCCATCTTGGATGTCCTTCCTTCCAAGGCCTGGTGACCAACTGGAGGGATGTCAGGACCACAGGGTAACACAACAGCAGGGTAGACATTTGCAGAAGGAAGCAGCTTATCCCAAAGAACACTGGGCCAGGGCCACCCAGCATGAGGAGTGGTCACGCATGCTGTGACAACTCATGTGTTCTGACCACTTTGAAAGGAGCTTATGTGGCCCTGTATCCAATCAGACTGCCCTCAAAACCAGTGTAAACAGGACTATAGGGAAATGCACAGTGGGCCAGGTTCTCCAGAAGACAGCGTACAACAGGGAGAGCTGTTTTGTCAGTGCAACTCACTGGAGGATCTCAAGTTCCTGTAGCAGTGCCTTGGACCTAGTAGGCCTTTAATAAATAATTGTTGAGTAGGTTGGGCAGGGGAATAGGAAAAATGACAATTAAATTGGGTCATATACTGGTACAAATTCTCAGTGTCAGTTGTGATCACCATGTGTATATGAAATGTACCAATAAAATCAATTAATTAAAAAATAATTTTTGAATAACAATCGGACTGGCCCACATCCTCAAAGAGAAAAACTCAGTGAGGTTTTGAATCACTGAGTCGTACTTTGGGTTGCTTTGTTTTATTCTTTGAAATTGAGTCTCAAGACGCCTGGGTTCAGGTGTTCCTCCTACCTCATTCCACCTGGTCCCTTGACTCTTAAGAGGTTCATGAATTTGGAATGAACTTTGCATTTGACATGAAGATTGGTTTGCATCGGAATTTAATAACAGTACCTTTACTGAGGTCTTGAATAAATAGCAAAGCTCTTCGGATCACATGGGCCTTTGGACCACTTGATACATACACCACTTCTTGGAATTTGCCAGAACCTTGTTGCTTCAGGTTATCTGAGAGTGGAGCATAAGTATCTCCTTTTTCAACTCAACTTCTCTGAACTATTGTGGCTTGTGAAGTCTGGGAACTTTGGTCTTATGGGTACACCAAAAGAGAGTCTAACAAAACTGAGAGGGAAGAAAATGAATCTAGTTAAAACTAGTTTTGAAAATGGGATTTCTGCAAACATACAGAGCTGGCATCCAAAAGGATTTTAGGAGGGTTGAGGCAGTCTCTGCCCCTAAGAGCCTCTAGTTTGGCTGGGGAAAAGATGAGAATAGAGATAACCATCAGAAAGAATAAGAAGGTAATGCCAGACTGGGGGTTAGAGTTGCTCAAAATGGAGCGTCAGGGGCAAAGGGAGTCCTACAGTGCTGGACCTACAGTGATGGGTAGAATTAAATAAATAATCGATGGTGGGGAGATCAAGTTCAAGTACTGGGAATTACTTACCAGGAATGGTGATGTGGGAAGGTTTGAGAAGCTGCTGGCAAATTAACAAAACCTTGAAGTCAAGAGAAAATATTCCTAGAGTGCAAACAGTTTGACCACTGTCTGCTATTTAAAAGTTAAGAGACTATGTAGAGCCATAGCTGGGCTTGAAGTTTAAGAGATTGTTATCATTTTTCGAGGGAAGAAGTTTTATGGCAGGGTTTGGCTCAATCCGAGTTTATGGAATGGGAGGGACTAGCATGTGAGGAAGGGCGATGCATGTAGGTGCTTCTCCTTCTGTGTCCACTGTGTGATACTGGAGTTAGCAGTAGATGGTGGCTGGAAGTACCCAGGGAGTGTATTTTCAGAAGGGAGTGAGATGTACTTCGTCACATCCGCATTAGACAGCTGATCCACAGGTCGCGTTGAGACAGTAGAAAGCACAGTTTATGTGACTTATAGACAGATCCTGTCTTTGAGTGAGAGTTAGTTTTTCTCTTGGGGCATCATCAATTTTACAAGAAGAGAAATTGATCAGACATTTCAAACATACTAAAGTGACTTCTTATTATTCACAGGAAGAGAAGCATAGTTGAGAGACAGTGACCAAACATTGCACCGGAGTCTGCATTTGTCTACTTTGATATATTTTTGGGGACCAGGATGTGTTGGAGGCAGAATGAGATACACAAAGTAGGACCCCAGAGGACACTGAGATTCTGCTTTGTTCAAAACTCACATCAGACTCAAAGGCTCAGAGGGCTCAGGAACAGAGCTCAGAAGCTTGATGCTTCTAGAGCATAGTCCAAAGGAGAATCACAAAACTCAATAATAACATGTTATTAAGAACTGTCTGTCCCTTGCAAAGCAGAATGAAAAAGGAAACATGGAAAAGAAATGCTGTTTCCATTCTTAAAAGGAGCAACAGTCTTTATGAAAAACTTAAAAGAATATTCGTGTAAGTAGTTTGCCAGCAGTGCTGTTCAATGACCTTTCTGACTGGTCCTCAGGAAGATGAGGAGTGATTTCTGGGGGAGTGACACGATCTGGGCTTCAGCTCCACTCCTGGCGGCACTGGGCTGCTGCTTTTTGAAAGTGAAGCAGAGACCTTATTTTTCAAGTGCAAATCATATGTGACTTTAATAGTTTGAATTCCGTCAAGTGGTGCATAGAATAAATTTGCACACGGTTTAACATAACACGAGTACATTAAGTAGAATCTGGCACTAAAAACCCCACACCAAATGGGAATCTGAAAATAAATGCCCATATTCTCCCTTGAAGAGCATTCACTGCGAGGCCTTGGGTATTAATTTAACTGAATGAGGAAGCCACTAGGGCAGCTGTCGGGAGCTTATTTGATTTGTGAATAAACAATGCCTTCATTTTAAATGCTGTTCACTCTTACCCAAACCAAAGCAGGACCAACAGCACAAAAGAGTCTGACTGGTTACGCACAACTACTGAAAAACAAAACAATCTCTGATCTGTGGGGTCAGCATTGGTTGTTGTTGTTTTTGTTGTTGTTTTTACAAAAAGACAAATGCAGAACTTGGTAGGTCTGTAAACTTTGAAGCCCAGTGAATAAGGAGATGCATGTTGCTGTTAATTAATACAGTGCATCCAGGCACCGAGTAAATGAGCAGTTGGAGTATGAAGGTTGTTCACTGGTGTCTACTATTTGAACTTGTCAGTTTGAATTAGGCAGCGTGCTATCTGTGGCAAGTGAGGCCAGCGTAACATGGAGATGGGCTTGCTCGGAAGAGTGGCCATCGTCTGCTGTCCCCTTGGGTACCTCCTGACCTAATGCTGCTGAAGACTCTTGAGGGGTGGGGATGAGGTCAGCTCAAAAGAAGCACTGAGGGTTGCAGCAAAGACTTAGTGACACGGCACAAAGTAGAGTCTCACCTTGGTACTGGGAGAGAGATTAAACCAAGGGACACAGACTCTAGGGGTTCATGTGATTTAAGATCCATGAATAGGACCACATGGAGGAAGTGTAGGCCAAATTTGAGATAACAGTGACATGATGATTCCCTCTATGACCACTGAGTTACCCTGTGCGTTCCACACTGAAAACAGAAGCTGAAGCAATGGGATGAGCACGTGGGCTCATACACATAGCTGTCTGTGCCCTTGCATCAGGCTGCTGACCCTGAACTGAACCGGCAGCACAGGCTGGGGCAGGAGAAGGAGGAGGCCCTCTGGGAAAGGGAAAGCAGTGTCTCCAACCCCCACAGATCATTATTCACGAATTCACATGAACTTCAAGCTGCCGTTTGGCTTGGAGTTTGCACTTAGCAACTGACAACCCAAGATAAAATGGCCCTAGAAGGCACCAGAGTGACACTGGAAATCTGGACAAATGGTTTCCCGATAATGTCTTCAATTTGCTGAGAACAAATTGGCTTGTCTGTAGCATCAGCTTGTGTTTTGGCCTCTGGTATTTCTCCAGCAAGTACCTGGTGTGTGGGCACTTAGCTAGTGTTGGGTGAGTCCTAATGAGGGAGGTTGTCATGGACAGAGATGAAGACAATATTTTCAGGAGTGCCCATGAGTATTTTTCCTTTTCATATATGTGTGTTGATGCATCATGGAGTGAAGCCTTCCTCACAGGCTTTTATGGAATTTTCTTTTCTGAAGAGCTGGAGAATAACCAGAGATGCTTAGTGACCTTCTTTATGAGCAAGTTCCTCTTATGGGTCATTACATTGATTTTCCTCATTCATGCCTGGGGATATTAAGAGCAGGGCACATGGCCTTTCCCGCCCTGAGGACCGAGGTCACCTGCCAACACCAGCATGTCATGATAAAGTGGTCAGCAGCCATGTAGCCATTGCAGTGAATGAGGTGGCTGTCTCCTAACCTGTTTCATTTATAGGTACATGTTAGGCAGGTGATCAGGAAGCCAAATCTGTCTTTGTCATTCTAGTCATTTTATTCATTCACCAAAGGCGTGCATAATACTCCCAAGGAATTTCTTACTAAGTCAAGGAATTGACTTAAATTTTCCTAAAGTGAAGATAAAATCGACTCATCAGAGAGCTTGTCCTATAGCACAGTTTTTAGTATATGCGTAGGATCGTACACCACAACACGTGGGCATTGTATGGTTTTCTTTGTAAAAGTGTTTTATTAGGTGGAAGTTTTCAACATGAATGTTTTCCTGTAAGCTTTCCGACTAAGTGAACTGTCTAAATGTATATGTGTGTGTGTGTGTGTCTGTGTGTGTATGTGTCTGTGTGTGTGTGTGTCTGTGTGTCTGTGCGCATTCACATTCTCCAGACACTCTGCAGGTGAAATTCCTTGACGTGGATGGGGAGGCCTGACCACAAGGGTTTGGCAAAAGGGAAACTCAGAGCCAGCTGGGAAGAGAAGGGATCCTGGGTGGCTGGTAGGCAGTCAGGGCTGTCTCGGCCCTCTAGCTGTGTCATAACCATGTTTAATGAAACCCTCGAGGTAGTGGATGAATACAGTCCTGCACCCTGAGGTTAGAGTTAGTGCTACTGTCCTAACTTCTCTCTGATCTCGTATCTCTTTCCATGTAGACTTTGGATCTAGTTCTTCTCCAGCTTGACTATCTCTTACTTAGATCCATGTTAGGAACCTAACAGGTGGGGTTGGATCAACCATAGTTCTAACACCTGCTGATAAAACCAGTCTTGATGCCTTTAGATTCTGGAAGAGATGATAAAACATAAGATGGCCAGCACTTGGGGGATAATCTCATAAGACAGACAGAAACCTCCATCTGGAGAATAGCTGTCAAGAAAAACAGTCTAGAGGACACAGGGTATTAGCTGTGGTTGAGCCTAAAATGATTCTATATATTTTAAATGGGTCTAAATGCTGCTTCCTATTGAAACAGTGCCAAGTGGCCCATTTGCAGATTGGCCTACAGTTGTTCCTGCATAAGCAGCAGTAAAATTGTGGTGTGGGTGTCCACTTTCATGGCATAGTTGTTACATTTTGCTTCTTGATGTAAGGAGGGTCCGATGCTCTCTTCCTTACAGAAATGCTTCTTTCCAAATTGGCTCCTACAAAACATGGTGGGGCTCGTCAGAGCGAGACTCTGTATGCTTAAGAGTTAGAAAATGAGACTCTTGGAGAAGCCAAGTGCGTCAATGCTGTGAGTCAGGGCAGAAACCTGGGCTGCGGAGCTAACCATTCAGAGATCACGCTGGGAAAGCCTGGAGATTCAGGAGATTGAGAGCAGTCTGTTTCCTGTTCCACATTTTCCTAGACTGTGTTTAAAGATGCATAGTCTACCTCCTCCCCGCCGCACAGACACAAAGCACAGGACACCAGGGCTCGCCTCTCATCCCCTGGTTGGCATCACAGCTCTTACTCCTGTCCTTGAGTTCTGCCTCGCAGGTCCCCACACTGGACATCACTGGGCTTCTCTGGCTGCTGCAGCCACCTGGCCAAAATTCCCTGAAGAGGGAGATGGGAATCCTTCTCTGCCTTGGTGTCTACTCTTACATGTGTTTCCTAAGAGAAGTTGAGCAGTAAATTAAGACCCTGTAACCAAAGAATTAATAATTCATTGTTGCTATTGACAGGTGCTCTCCTTTCCAACTATTTTGGGAACCCACATTGGTGCGGGTAGAATTGAATGTGGCACGTGAGTGGATATCCGGATCTATTCGTGGCTGTTTGCCTGGTGGTCCCTGCCCCTCGGGAGTTGTCTAAATGCATGATTTGTTAAAAGCAATATATCCTTTTGCTAAACTTATATTGCCCATTAATTGGTCATTGATCTTCAACCCATTTAGGACAGTTATTATCGCGGATAATGGTATGCCTTTGTCATATTGTATAACACTGAATCTTAGTTTATTGCTTGTGGACTATGGTTTCACCCCAGGAACTGGAATGATATCTCATAATTTTCTTACTGACATTCATCTAGCAAATATTCTTTGAGCATCTGTGAACTAGGAATGAGATGAAATGCCACGGACCCGCATACCCAGAGATGGATAAGTGACGTTAGCTGCCTTTGAGGCGTGTTCTGTCTGCTGTGGAAATATGACACATACCCAGGTAGTTGTATTGGAAACGTGCTAAGCACCTTTCTTCTATAATGTTAGCAGGAATGTAAAATGGTTGCAGCAGTTTTGGGGAGTAATAGGACAGTATCTTTTAAAATTTAAAAATAGCCTTCCATTTGACTCTGTAATCTTCGTTCTAGGAATTTAGTGTTTCAAAGTGTGGTACATAAAGACGTAAATTGTAGAGTGTTTACTGCGACATCATTTGTAACAACTAATAATAAAAACCGTAAGACAAAACCAAAAGTCTTTTATATCCAGCAATGGGGGACTTGGAAAAAAGTGACAGGTTTTACAGTGAAGTCGAGTGAAGTTGAACCCACAGAGACAGTAGTTCTCTGTGGTGGCCAAGAAAAATATTCCTGATAGCAAAATAAAGTATGTTTCACCTGTTACTGTCTTAGTCAAGGAGAAGTTCTATATATTAGAGTCTTTATGGTTCGGCCATCCGATCAGTATCTTAAGGTTGCTAATCACTGTCCTATAGTGTTCATAAGCCATGAAATTGTAGGTGGTTTTCAGTTTTTGATTTGTGAATGGACCTATGAGCACTCGTGGTGGTGAGGGGAGAGAGAGTAGTGTGAGCTTTTTGGCCCTCCATGTTGGTTGCCTGTGGCCCTCCTGCTGCAGGGCCCCCTGGTGGTCATCAGAGCAGGCTGCTGCCCTGGCCCCTGCCATTGCAGTCTCTCCTTGGATGGCGAGTCAGGTCCTACAGCTTTGGCACCAGTCATAGTGCTCAGGATGCATGTTTGTGAAAAGCGAGGAGTCCAGAGTTGCACCTGATGGCCAACTTTGAGATTCGAGATGAGTAACTGGACAGGGTCATTTCATTTTTTAATTTCTTCATTCTCTCACCCGAGTATCATCCATTGTATCCCACGCTGGGCATAGAAAGCTTACTGAGGTGAAGCCGGGGATGGTGGCAAACACCTGTTAGCCCAACACTCTTGATGGCTGAGGTAAGAGGATCCCAAGTTTGAGCTCAAATGGGCAATTTAGTGAGATTCTATGTTAAAAAATAAATAGATAAAGTGAAAGGTCTGGGGATGTAGCTCAGTGTGAAGGTCCCTGGGTTCAATGTCCATTACAAGAAAAAATGGTCCTACAGTAAGGAACTCTCCATTTAGCAGGACAGATGAACCCATTAGCAGATACTGCCGGAAGTACCACTGGTGCAGTGGTTTTCACGGACCCTGTTAGGGCGCAGGGGAGGAGGAAAGTCTTCATTGGTAAAGAAGGGGATCAGTGAAGTTAGCCAGGGAGTACTAGTCCTGCAAGGATATAGGAAATAAATATGGAATAAACCAGGTGGACAAACAGAGCCCAAGGTGTGGAAACAGTATTTGGAGAAACACTGAAGATATGAATGAGCAGAACTCTGCACCCTGCCTGGGGCTGGAGGGATGCACAGGAAGGCGACCTGCTCCCCTGGTCGCTAGGGTGCTGGTGTGGGGCACTTTCCTGACAGTGTCAAGTAGAAGTGCAGAACGGAGCAGTGGCAGTGCTGGCCCTCCTGTCTATCTGACTGTTGGACCCTTGGAGTCCAAGCTGAGGGAAGTGTAGGCCAGCCAGCATCATTTCTTCGATACACTACACCAAACGCGCTACTTCCCAACTTCCCTGTTCACTCGCACATCACACCCAGGGAGCTAACACTGGAGGTAATTTTAGGTTAACCTTTCCCCTACATTTTTAATGTTTGAAAGCACCTTTACACTGTGTTCTTACCTTATTCATTCTACCTGGGAGAGCAAGGCAAGCTGCAATTGAGTATGATGTTGGCCGATCATTTGGAGGCAGCCCTGTTGCTATACTCTGCAGAAGGGTAACTGGGCAGGTGACAATGGTTGCTTATCAGTAGCTGGCATTGGTAATGTTAAGTTCACCGCTGAGAACACCGCCTGGCACTGTGTGGGGGACGAGATGATAAACCCGCTGCCTAGTTTGGAAACATAATGAGTAGAACTCAAATTAAAGAACAAAAGAGAAGCAGTGTAGAGCCTGCAATGAAGGATCCTATCTAATTGGGTTTTACTTGCACAATAGCAGAGATTAAATGCAGAGCATCAACTTAACCTTTCCATGCTCTGCCTTTGTCAGCCCAAACCAGATGGTTAACATGATTTATAGTTTTGTTCTCGTTGTTCTCCACCATCTAATTGGAATCAGAATATCAAACCATTTTGTAAACAATCTGGAATCGAGGTGTTTGCTTTGTCACTGAATAAAATAAATAAAGAATGGCTGTGGATGGAGTACATGTTGGACTGAATCAGGAACACACTGCACGCAGACATGAGCACAAGACTGATTTTTGAAATAGTTGTGGTTGTATTCCAGCATTTAGGACTCTGCATGTGAAAGGTTTGTAAAAGCATGTAAATATGATTTGTTCTGAATGAAACATGCAAAATAAAATTCTGGGTAAATTCTTAAAAAAACTGAAGAAAATCATTTAAATCCATAACTTCATTTGAAATTGCTCCTAATGACCTGTAATTTCCTCCTTTTGAAATGGTCCCATTACATTAATCAGATTGATGTAGTGGTGATAGATTATTCTCATTAAAAGGAAATACTCTCTTGTTGTTCTTACCCATCCACCCTCAGGAGTCTCCAGCCAGGAGTAGTTGGGGAGACTGTGGCCCTGAGTTTGACATGGAGCTCAGAGTTGCCTCCTTCGGGGCTAAGCAGGTCCATGTGTGCCAGGTGTCCCCCATGGCACCTGCTCCAGGTGAGGTGGTTTATCTGGGCCACTCAAGACAACATGGACAGTGGCTTGCTTTCAAAAGTTTTCTTTCAGCTTGGAGAGCCTGTTCAACAGAGGGCTTCTTCCTTTCCAGCTGGCCAAATTCAGCAACCAGAGATGCTCTTTCTAGCCATCTGTGTTTTACCAGGTCTGTAAATCCCTGTGGCTCTTGCTCTGCCTGTAGCCCCAGCGTGTCTCCAGTGCAGGACTGCTGCTTCAGAAGTGGGATTGTTTACACGGGACAGTCAAACCTTCAGCTTTTCATGGGGTACTCAGGGAGCCATTACGCTCTTCCTCATTTTCTGAGCATATATTTTATAATTTTTATTCCATGAATGTCTGCCAGTTTCTGCATTCTAAGAAGCGTATTTTGTTTCCACTGCCTCCTCCCGATATGCAATGGAAGGCAGGCCGGTCTCACATTGGGACTGCCCTTCAGGTGGACAGGTGGCGTTTTTCACTTGCTCTCCTCCCCTGTGCTAGAGGATGAACAATTTGGAAGAACAGTCCATCTCTCAGTTTGGGTCTGCACTGTTATTGTTAACAGGTGTAGGAGCTGAAGACACCAGTTTTGATCCATTTTGCTCTGCCAGTCATCAGCTTGGTGATGGGCAAGTGATTTTACCAATTTTGAATTTATTTCACTTTTCTAATATGGAAAAAAATAGTACATATCTCATAGGATTGTTGTGAGGGTGAAATGAGACAAAGCTCTTGAAACATAAAAGTTTCTGAAAGCTATTAACAGTATTAGTATTTTTTAAATGAGACTGAAAATGGCAAGTGCTTTAGTTTTAATATATCTCACATATAAATACCCACTCTGGGAGACAGAGAAGATCTGGGACAGTTAATTGTGTTTTCTGCAGAACTCCCAGCAGGGTCACTCTGAGCGCAAGAGCTTCCCACGGGATGGTTAGCAGTGGCTGGGCGCAGCAACCAGAGGTTGTAAAACTGCGAAGGTGCCTTGGGCAGGGTCCAGACCTGAGCACAGACCCATCTCCCTCTTCACAGCCCCAGCTGGGGACCTGTAGATACTCAGTAAGCCCTTGCGGTGAAAGTATATGGGGTGAATTGGTTTTAAATTAACTTCTGTTGAAGTTCTCAAATAATGAGCGAGGAGTAGTTATACAGCTAGGTAATAAAGGCATATTTAATCAAGAAATAAGTCATTTGCAGGCAGCCCTCTCCTTCTGCTTTCTAGTTACTAAGCCCTAAAGGTAGTCTTGTTCTGCTTTGCATCAGTATGGATTAGGTTTTCCTGTTTGGGAATTAGGTAAGTAGAATCATATGGGGTATGCTTTTTGAGGCCTGCTTTCCTTGTTTGACCTTATTAAATTCGGGGGACTTATCTGTATTGCTGTATGTAGCAATAGCTTGTTAATTTTCATTGCTGTATATTATTCCACGATATCATAAACATCACAGTTTACCCACTCTACAGTTGTTAGACTTTTGACTATCTCTAGTTTGGAGCTATGAATGATACACCAGTGGAAATTCTTGTATACGCCTTGTGGTGAACATATGTATACCTCTGAGTTGACTACAATTGTGAGCTAAATGCTATGTTCAGCTTTTGTACTACCAAGGAGTTTAATTTACTGAAGTGATTGTACCAATTGACATTTTCCCTGAAGACTGTGAGTGTGCTGGACAGTTTGTGTTCTCAGGCGTGTTTGTTTTCATTTCATCTCTTCTTTATAGCTGTCTCAGTGAGTGTGTAGTGGTGCTTCGTTATGGTTTTATATTGCGCTCCCTGGTGACTAATGATGTTAAGCACCTTTCCTTTTTTGCTATTTGAATTTTTTTTTTTTCTGAAATGCATGTTTGAGTATTTTCCCTACTGTTCTACTGGGTTTTTTCCTTTTTTGATTGATTCATAGAGAGCTTGTAAAATCTGGATGCAAGGCCTTAGTCAGATAAATGTATTACGAATATCCCCTCCTACGCAGTAGTTTGCCTTTTAAATGCGACCACTTGATGAACAGAAGTTTGTGTAAGAAGTTAGATTAATGAGTTTCCTCGTATGCTAAGTAAGTAGTCTTTGTGTTATGTTTAAGGAACCTTTGCCTCCTACTGTATTGATCATCCATACACCTGCTGCAGTATTGGTTCCGGGAAGTCCTCGATGCATACTCAAAACTGAAGCTTTTACATAGATTGATACAGTGTTCACACATAATCAACACATATCTTCCCACTTACTTGAAATCTTCTCTAGATTATTTGTAATAATATACTGTAAATTGTATATGTGAATAGTTACTATACTGTTTTGTTTAGAGCCTATATGTTTAGTGCAACATATAGATGCAAGTTTTTTCTAGTATTTTCCATGCCAGTGGTTGTATCCAAAAATGAAGAACTCAAGTATTCAGAGGATCTATTGCATAGTTTTTCAATTTTTAGAAGTTGTATTATTTCTTTTAGTAGCATTACTACTTTTATGAACACTGCAGTAAATGGAAGCTATCCTAAATAGCATCTTGAGGTGATGGAGGATCCTGAGTAATTTCCTGAGCACAGTTGACACCTAACCTGGCAGGAGCTCTGGAGTTATTCAAGTGGGACGTATTTGACAAAGTCTCTCACTCTAGAGAGCCTGATCCACATCTTGGTGTCATGAGAGGTCACTTGTTTCTCACATATCTTCTAGTCTTCATCAGCACAAGCCTGTTGTTACTCTCAGAATTCCAGAAAGATATATCGGAGGAGGCAGGATGGTGAGGTGTTGGTCCTGGGGCTCCAGGGGAGGGGTTTGGTGGACATGCAGCAGTCCCTTGACCCATCCTGTCCTAGCATTTTTCTCAGAACCTTTGTGTTCAGATCCTAAATGTGATGTCTCTGGTTCTGGAATTCCATAGACAACTGGCTGTCCTGCGTTAAACAAATCACTTCACTGTGCTGAACCTGTTTCTTGATCTGTATAAGTAGCAAAAGAGAAGCATTTGGAGCACTTTTTGTTGGTTGGATGGATGGATGGTTGCGTTAACCATTAAATAAAAGTAAATTTACAACATACTGACTCCAGGGTTGACACATAGTCCAGCACTCGATAAAATTTCCTTTCTTCTACTCTTCCTAACAAACACTAATTACTCACTGCATACTAAAGTGTCACCAGCTTGGTGAGTCTAGTGTGGTAGAAACAAAATGAATCTAAATTATGTTAAGGAATCTACAGTTCAGCTTTGTCTTGTGATTATAGTTGCAAATGTGTGTAATTTGGAGGATCACACATCATAAAAGCCACTGCTTTAAAGTGCTTGCCGCAGAGCCCAGCTGCTGGAGAGGACCTTTTGGGGACCGTTTGAATTGGTGATTACAAAGCACAAGGTACTGAACGGTTGCACAGGCTGTACTCTGCTGCTTCCACTTCCTCTTCAAGACATATGACACCACCACACCTATTCATTTTCCACCCAACGGATACAGTGACCACTTTAATACATGAACAGGGTTGTGTCACTTCTCCACTTAGAACCCTTACATGAATGACTTCCTGTTGCACTTAAAATAATATCCAACCTCTTTTCCCTGCTGTTGAGTCCATGCATGATCTGGCCCTTGGCAGGCTGTTCCTCGTCCTCTCCTGTCGTTTCCACCTCACACATTGTGCACCAGGCACAGCAGCTTCCTTCCTTGTTTCTCCAAACTTCCGGGCTTTCCCTGGCCCCAGATTTGGCTGACACCTCCCTGTACTTCTCCCTGACAAGGCTCCCTAGAGTCCAGCTGTAGTATCCACTCGTCTTGTCACCATGTGGTTATTCCCTCTGCATAACAAATGTGGTTTGTGTATTTGCTTTGTTTGCTTTGCTTCTTTTCTCTATTGGAGTCTAAACTTCATTTTCATTTCTGGAACACAGTCATTTAAATGTTTAATAGACAAATAAACAAATGAACATTTGTACTTAGCCTCAGTCTATCCAAGATTTTAAGACCAAGAGTCTGCCAGGTCTTCTTCATGCTGTGCATATCCTCCTGCCTTCTTCCCTCACTGACCATCATTTCTTGGTCTCATCTTCCTTGAATGTCATTTCCAAATTGCAGATGGGCCCCTTCCCTTCATCTTGGGTAGGAGATTATATTATAGGTTAACATTTCCAAGTGGATCCATTGTTTGCATTATAGTCTTTCCTTAAATCCCTTTTATCCATACATGGAGCTTTTTGCTGCCATCTCATACGAATGATCTTTGGTGACCTTCCTCCGAGGGAAAAGTCAGTGATATAGCAGCTGTCTGTCATCAGCTGGGCTTCTAACAGGTGTGGAAGTTCCTAATATTGCTCCTAGGGGCTTCCTCCTGTCATCAGTTTAGTGCTACAAACTATCAGGGCTTTCCTGGAATATTTTGTAGTCAGCGGTCCCTTGACTGAGGACAAGAAGTAAACTTAACTTGCCTAATTTCACAGAGAGGAGTAAGAATCCAGGTATGTCTATGGAAACCGGAGAACAGAGAGCACATCTGGGATTTGTAAGGCTTACTGTCTATTCTGGGATTACAATGTCAACAGAGAGGACTGGCACTAGGTTTCCAGGAGATATTATTGGATTGATGCTTAATCAGATGTGGCTGGCAGAGGCCTCCCTGGGGATGTGAAGCTTTTCTCAGGGAGCTGTGAGCTGTGCAAACACCAAGAAGGGTATATAGGGTGCAACCCATATCTCAACTAAAAGTTGCCACATTGGGAAAGAACACCCATCGGAAAGGAAGCCCACCCTGATCTGGAAGGATCCAGGAGGAGATGCTATGCAGTAGGGCTGTTCCTCAGTGAAGAGCAGTGGGATAGCTAAGGCAGTGAGGGGAAGTTCACTTATCAGGGTGGAAGTTGGAAGAGCCATCTACACTCCGTGGAGGTGTCCTAGACATGGTGGACAAGGGCTGGGGAGCAAATGAGGGAGAAAGAGTAACGAGGCTGTCAGGAGTGCAGTAGCCCGTAATCATGCTTTGTGTTCCTCTGCCTGAACTGAAGCTGTCTCTGCCCTACCACTCAGCCTTTCTGGGCTCTTGTGTCTTCATTTTTAAAGAGGAGAACACAGAGTAGGATAATGTATGTCGAATACTTAATTTGGGGCCATCCTGGACATGCAATAAGTACTTCACAGTTATTAACTAATATAATAATTGATCTCCAGAAGGGTATAACTACATCTCCCTGGTCCCTAAAGTGATCCTGGAAGTGTGGGGATATATTAAGAAGAAGGCTTCTCATGAATTTCTGTTGGCCCTTAGGCTTCTGATTTCAAGGTTGAAATAATAGTGGGCTTTTTTTTTTTTTTAAACAATAAGTAAACCACACACATGCTGCCCAGCACCAAGAATTAAGGTACTGATAACTTTTTATATAACAGGAAAAGTACATAAGAGACGCCCTAAGTTAATTTCATCTATACCTTCATTTAACATGCTGAAATATGTATTGTTAGGGCAAATTCAAACCATTAGGCAGATTGGTGGGTGAGATCTGCCCGGATCAATTTGAAATGCTTGGAAGTTGTTAAGTGGTAATGACATATCAAGGAAAGAATACCTTTTCTGTTTCTATAATTATAGGTGTCTTCTTGCAGGGGGATATAGGCCTTCTCCAGAGTGTAGTGAGCAGTTTGTGTGCTGCAGTTTAACACCCCTTCAGCTATGTGTTCCCTTTGATCCCTAGCTTATTAAAATATGCAAATCTGAGTTGTATCTTATTAACGCGATCCTTTGTCTTAAAGCTGTGGGGGGCTAAAAAATATCCTTTTTTCTCTAACATATTTGGATTTCTAATGTGCAAAATAGGATGAGAGCTTGATTTTCCGCAGGACATATTTTCTAATCAACTGTTATGAAATTTTTTTTATGCGCTGCTATTTCTTGCTTTCTTGGAATTCAGTGAGATAAAGAGTAATGACTTCATTGTTATATTCCAAGTATTCTCGAGCATGTCGAGACCCTTATTAATTTGCTATAACTTCTCCAGCACAACAGTGACTCTGTCTTACAGGAGTATCCTGGAAGAATATTATAAAGATCTGGCCAACACCAAAGATAATTGATCCAGAGATTCTGGTAACCTCCAGGTCTATGGGGGTACATGCACGATGTCAGTTCCCAGCCAGTCTCTTGTCTGCATGTGAGTCTGTCTTTAGGGTCACTATATCCTATTACAATTAATTTCCTTAAAATAAGGCATTTGAATAGTTCAAAATGAAGTTCAACATCGACCTGTTAGAATAAAGCTTCATCTTCCTCTCTCTCCCCATTTCTTGTTCTCCTAGCTCTTCATTCTCTTTCCTTTCTTCTCTCTATGCCCTGGAATAAGCTTTCTCTTCCTATTTAGTGATTATTTTTCTTAAAAGCAAAACTAGTTATTTTACAAAAGCCTTCACGTGGCAGTGGCCATTTATATATACGAGCGTGTTATAGGAAACACCCAGTAAAGAAAAATCTTGTGACGTGGGAGTGTTCGCAGGGTAGAAGAAGGAAGTGATCTGGTTAGTGATAAAGCGAACAGTAACCAACACCACTAGCACTTGCGGTGTACGAGGCGTATGTTATCTCCTTCAGTCCCGAAAACAGCCTTCTAAGGAGATTGGTGCTGTTATTTCCAGTGCCCAGTAAAACTGATAAGGAAATGGAGCCACCGAAGCAGAGTAACTTGCCAAGGTCACACTGTCGTAGAGGCCAGAGCTGGGGTGCAGCACCAGGGCCGCCATCATGTTCACTTGGCTCGGTGAAGACTTGGGCCATAGAAATCCTGCTCTTTTCTTCCCACACTGGATGAAAAGCGCAGGGAAAGCATTCGGCTCTCACTGCTCACGTCTTTCATTCTAAGCAGAGATTGTTAAACTTCATATTCTAAAAAGGGCTACCTGTGGCTTTTTGACACCTCCCGTAGTGTCCTCAGGAACGGATATCTGGGGGAGGCTGGCTCGTAGGAGGAATAGTGAAGGGTCTATTTTTAACAGGAGGCCTTTGCAGCATTGCTTCCTCCTCCGTTGTCTGCAGTTCTGGGAAGGAGGTTTCAGCTCGCCTCGTTCACACACACGGCATCATGGTTCATCAAGGAAGTTTTCTCTTGGCTGCCATTGAAGTGTTTTACAAAACGATGTTTGATGTGCTGTGTGAGAGGATGGCGGATGGCAGCTTTTTGTGTCATTCTCTGACATGTGCCAGCTGATGTGAAGTGACATGTGGTGACAGAGTCACACTTGCGCTAGCAGTTTCTTTTGTCTTGATCAAACAGGTAGCCTTTTCTGTAGGGAGCTGGCAGTGGGATCACAAGCTGGTCTTTCTTGGAAGAAAGGCTGCATCGCCACACGTGTTTTTAGATGGCGATGGTGCAAGATGACCCTGCAGCTTCCACTGGCCTCACAGATGCGCTTGACCTTTGGAAACTGACAGCTACCGGAGGGTCTAGTGGGTATCACCCCGCCCCCGGGGTTGGGGGGCAAACAGCTCTCGACAAGCCCTTTGTGCAGACCTCTCCCAGGCAGGTCCTGGAGACCTCAGGGTACAGGCACATCAAGCGTGTTCTCTGAATCCCTTCATGGAATATTTCAAATATGCACACGAATGTCAACAATGTAAATGGGCGTGCAGATATCCACAGACCCAGCTTTATCTGATGTCTACATTTTGCCATACTTGGACCTGACATCTGTCTGTCTGCTTCTCTTTGTCTGTCTCCTCTACCACCTCTGTCTGTCTGTCTCTGTTCCCCTCCTTCTGTTACCTCAAATCCCCAGATCCCCTGGGATGGATTTAGCATGAAATTAATGAAGCTTAAGATTCTACCTCTCCTTTCCATACCATGGTAGTAAGAGAGACCCTAGCAAAGTGTTCCACTGATAATGTTTCTGCAGAATTTGAAATAGTGAGAGATTTTTAGCTGCAGTGGACCAAGAGCAAAAGAGCAGTGTGTCACCCTGCTCTGCCTTTGCTTCCATTAACTCTTGTCCACAAGGGCTGGACAGGTCTCAGATTTTTTAGCATCTGGCTAGGAGAAGTTGAGTATATATTCAGTTTGGCTTTCCTTTATTTTTAATAGAGTTTATTGGTAATTCTAAGTATATATTATGATCACATTCATCATTGAGAATTTGTTTATCTGTACATGATACGTCTTGATTCTCATTTTCCCCTTTCCTCTCTCCTTTCTCCAGCCTCTTTACCTCCTTTGTATACATGCTTGGTTTCTATTTTTTCCTTTTCATCTTCAAATTTTTTCTTTCCCTTCTTTGCTTTCCCTCCCCCCTCTCCCACTTCTCCTTCCACTTTGAACATTTTCTCCGTGTTTCATAATACCTATCATACATTCATTTATATTTTTATTTTCTCATGCTAAAGAAAGGATATGATATTTACACATGTGTGCCTTATTTATTTCATCTATGAGTATGGCCTCAATGTACATCCATTTAGATATAAATGTCTCTCATTTATCATTCTTTACGGCTGAATAATACTTCATTTTATTTAAAAAAAACATACATCTTCTTTATCCATTCTCTAGTTGATGGACATTTGGGCTGTTTTCAAGATTCAGCTATCACAAACTGCACAAGCTGCTATAAACACGGGTGCACAAATGTTGCTTTTATTTGATGCTTTTAGTTCTTTTCATGTATATTCCTAGCGGGAGAATAGCAGGGTCAAACAAGACCTCTAATCCTAGTGTATGGAGGACTCTCCACACTGATTTCCACATGGTTGCACCAGTCCACATTCCCACCAACAGTGGAGGAGGGTTCCTTCCTCCCTACAACTTCGCTGGCACTAATTTTTGGTGGATTTCTTAATAGCATCTATTTTTTCTGGAGTCAAAAAATATTTTCATGAAGTTCCCAGTTTCTTCTGTTTATTGTTAAATTGTTGCCTGAGGTCTCAGAGTAGTCTGTAATGTGGCTTTCAGAGGTCATAGGAGTGCAACTGTATTGGTTGCTCATGCTTGATGTTATGGAAATTAGAGGAGAAACATAGTTCTAAACATAGAGGGTCAGGATGAGTCTGTGGAAAAACTTCAAGTCCTAAAATGTGGCACATGAGATAGAAGAAAATGATTCTGTTCTCATTCATACCTACTCCAATTGAAAATGTTCTCCTGTCAGGAATGTACTGAATGGTGCAGCATATACAGCTATAAATACACCATCTTTTCCTGTTTCAAACTTTTCATTTATTTTCCTAAAGAGAGTCTTTATATTACAAGTGCATCTGGCCCCAGAGAACCTGGGGTTCACTTAAATGTTAGATTCCTATCCTTGTGGTATTTGTACTTTTCTCACATATTTTTATATGTTCATTTTGTGTATGTGTGTGTATAGATAAATGTAGATATACAGATGTGATAAAAAGTGAATAAATTGAAAAGTATTTACAGTAAATATTGTACAGTACTTAAATACAGTAAATATTTATAATAAATATTTGTAGGTAAAATAAATGACAGTAAAAGATGCACTGCCATTAATTATGCTCACAGAACTCTCCCTTCAAATATGTTTAATCCATTTTTCTTGGCAGTGTGTCTTTTACTGTAATAAATTTTTTAAAAATGTAAACTTTCATTGTATTGCTCAATCTACCTTTGTGTGTGTGTGTGTGTGTGTGTGTGTGTGTGTGTATCTATACACACACACAAAGGTAGATTAATAATAGTGAATATAAATATAGTATATATTAAGAACTATATATAGTATATATAGTACAGTATTTAAATACAGTAAATATTTGCAATAAATATTTGTAGGTGAAATAAATGGCAGTATATATATATATATATGACATGTATAGTATGTATCTGTGTGTTGT
This sequence comes from Petromus typicus, assembly GCA_004026965.1. NCBI lineage: Eukaryota > Metazoa > Chordata > Mammalia > Rodentia > Petromuridae > Petromus > Petromus typicus. The sequence continues at coordinate 42,121 of PVIR01000878.1, read as the reverse complement.
GTGTGCACATATTTGTTGTTTTTATTTATATAAATATTAGCCTTCAAAGTATATATGTATATATATACACATTGTTGTTTATCTGACTTTTCAAATGTTGTTTTATGATTTATAGTCACCTGAATCACAGTATTGTTATTCTTTTATTTTCACTTCCATTTATAGTATTTCATTGTGTGGATATTCCATAATTTACTTGTCCCGTCTTGTCAATAGGCATTTGGGTCTTAACTGTGACTAATTGGAATTAAAAATTTGTACTCACTCAGGTATATGAACAGTTGTCTGTAGTTGGTATCTTCAAACACTTGCCTAGATATTCCCTAAAAGAATTTTGGAAACTGTGCCCCCTCATGCATTTTTTAATTGGCATCTAAAATATTTCACCATAAGTTTGTATAATTTGAAAGAGTGTAATTTGCTTAATTATTGTAATAGAAAACTTTAAAGAGAAAATTAAAGATCACTTTTCAACAAAATCAGTGAAATGAAAATAGTATAATAATGGTACTCTCTACCATCCTTTTACATAATGTAGTATTAAGAATATTCTGAACGTTTAGCTTAAAGTTCATGTGGCTCTTTTTGGTCTCTGAACTTGAAATGCAATCTATTTTTCCACATGATAGTCTCTTCTACCAGTTACCTCATCCCATCACTCCCATTCATGTTGACCAGTAGGAGTATTATGTGATTTCTGGCGACTATTGTTTTGTCATCTTGTGAGTTTATGGATCTTTTCTTAAACCGTGACTTAGGTCTTTGCTTTGAGATTATATTTTGTTATAAGTTTTTCATTTTAATGTGGTTAATTTATCAGCTTTCCTTTACATTGTGGAGGTATAGATGATTTAAAATTTTTACCTTAAAAGTCCTAAAGATAATCTACCTTTTTCTTCTATATGTTTTAAAGTTTTTTAATTCTTTCATTTACTTAGAATTCATATTCTTCTTTGGGTACCTTATTAATCTTATTTTATCTTTTTCTAAGTAGGTATCTAGTTATTGCAGGGCTATTTTTAATTAGTTGATTCTTTAACAATTGATACCATGATTTCTGCCAAATTCATACATATGTAGTTATGCATATATATTCATATACATTATATTTAATATATGCAGAATTCTTTGGATATATTTGCTCTTTGAGTTCTTAATAAGAAGGGTTTATATTTGCTTAGCTGATATTATCTTGCATTCCTCCTAGGTAACCAATATAGCATTTCTACCATATCATTTGTTTAGTTAATATTCACTAACTTAAAGTGAATTTTAATGTGTAAGTTGGGCTTACATTAATAAGGATCAAATTTTTATGACTTGTGCCGATATAAAAAATAAAAACAGCACAAACACTATGAATGAATGAATGATGTGATAAAATTATTGAAGCATACTTACTACAGTTTAGATTTCCATTGGCTTGTCATATGTTTTTGTGTACTGGCAGTTTATCTCATCAATAAATTTAACATTCTAGGACACCATTTTCCTTCAGCAGCACAGTATTTCTCAAGATGTGGTCTAGCAGAATCACCCAGCCCAAGTGTGATCCACTTGCTCTGTCGGAGGCATGAGGTCTTCTCAGGAGACACTGTGTTCAAAGAAATGTCATCTCACTGGTTTGACAGGACACCATTCAGATGTTGAGATGTTCTGTCCAACAGCAGTGAGAGGAGAAATTCAGGTCAGCACACTTAGCTCAGCCACCCATACTGACGGGTCATAGAGCGTTCGAGCCAAGAGAGCACAGAGCGAGGAGTCAGACGCTTGAGTCTTTACATTCCAGTTCTCTTCTGAGCCGACCTCCAGGAGAGGAGGTAGAAGAAAGATAAGGAGAGAGAAAGCAAACGGTAAACGAGGATGTGGAGCCTTGCCAACTGGTCTCTTTTCTCTCTGTAAATCCAAAGACCGTGCAGGTAGCAGAGGCAGTGGAACTTTGTCAACAGCTCAGAGCAGAGTGATCCTCTGAGAGATCTGGCTCGAGGTCCTTGAGTGGAACCTGCCATCTCTGCGGTGAGTGGCTTGTCTTGGCCACTCACCCAGCTGTTCACACAGACTGCCCGGGGCTTAGTGGACTTAGCAGCTTATGCTGAAGGAAAACCTCAGGTTTATTCACATAATAAATAATCTTCAGGTTTATTCAAACCCACACCTCAGTGGAGTCCTTAGGCTCTCCTAGGTATTAGAAAAAATGACCTGACAGTTTCTGTTTGTGTGAATCGTACTCTGCCTAAGGTTTGAAAGCCCAGCCTTCAGACCAGCTTCATCGCAAGATCCCAGCATACTCCAGCGTTTCCTCCTTGCGGTGATTCGGTTTGAATGAGTGCATACTAGGAGGATATGGACCGGACAACTGGTTTAAGCAGGGAGAAAGCTGGGATCATCCCCAACTCCGCTGCGTGACACCATTGCGTTTTATTTCATTCTGCTTGGAACTGACAGCAATGAAAGCTCCCGTAGTGTGAAATGTTTTCATCAAGTCAGGCATTAAAAAACCCCAGCTCATCAGGGCAGGATGTGGACCTGTGCTTTACAGCAACTATTCTTCAGGCCTACTAGGGCGTGATGTGGTGAATAGCACTCATTGCATGCAGGGGAAAAAATACGGCCAACCTTGGCTTTAATCTTTACTATGAGAAGTCTAGTCCCTTTGGAATGTAGTGAGTGGATGCACCCCATTTAGTTTAAAGTAACATCTATATAGAGTTGTTAATTTGTAGATAAATACGAGTTTTCTACTGTTGATGTTTCTTGATCCACACAAAGTGGTTATATTAATACTGCAACATGATTAATCAATAGTTTGCTCTTTAAAAATACATCAGTAAGACTACCCAATTACCTTTAAGTAGTTATCAAAGGGCACAAAGCAATCTGCCACACACTCAAAGTCCATTAGAAGCCACCAGACATATTAATTAAATTTTTTAGTTATAATGAACTCTACCCCATGGGTAAAAAAAGTCTGCTTTGGGTAACAAACAATGCTGTCTAACTGCAAAGAGGAAACTTACAAATGCATTGGTAGGCACAGAAAGGTCTTGGGAATTTTTGAGACAGTGAACCCAGGGTGATGACTTTTTACTTGAGTCCAAGTGAGAGGAGACTTTCACTCAGGATTGTGAACTGAAGGATACATGGGGCTTCTCTCCCATGCATCTGAGGGCAAAGGAGGGAATTCTCAGATGCAACATTAAGCTTTGCAGAAGTGGAAATGCTTTTCACATGCTGCACGTAAAATCTCACTTTAGATAAAAGCACAACAAAATGAAACACCAAATGTGGCTCACACAGCTCTTACTCTGTCCTGCTGCATAGTCAGTCAGGTGTCATTGAACTTGATTATTAGGTTGCAGCAAATCTTCCCTACTCCTCTCTACCCCCAGATATTCCCAGGCTGCCTGGTCCTTGCCAGCTCAGCTGCCACTCTCATTGATAGAAGCCTCTGAAATTTTTGTTCTGTAGTTTAGCAGCAACGGGGGCTTTCTTTTCAGATTTTGGTTCCCACTAGTCATATCCCAGCCACGTACATTTCTTGTCCGTGAAGATCTACATAGTTAAACAGCATTGGCCTGGCATTCAGCATCAACACAGGGTCCAGCTGCTTAGAAAAGAGGCAAAAGAGAACAGAACCCCAGACAGGTGAGTCTTCTTCCTGTCTCCAGCATTTGTGCTCGTGTGCTGAGTAACATTTTGTCAGGAGGAAGAGCCTAAGTTCCAAAGGTGCAGGCATATGAACTGTAGTCTTATGTTCACCAGAACCAAAACCTAGATGCTGCGAAGATTTACTTGCTGTACTCTGTGCAGACTCCAGAGCCTCCTACATGTCCGATTGGGTTACTTTGTTAGTAAGGGCCAGCCTCATCATATCTACAGGGGCAGCCAAAAGGAGACCTAACTGAGACAAGAAATACGTACAGTGGACCCTCAAGTTACAACTGGCCTGACATATATACATTGGGGTTAATTAGGTTAATGGAAAGTTCATCTTCCTCTGGTTATCTGTAGTGTTTACCCAAATAAACCTCCAGATCTCAGTGGCATTGACTTACAACCAACTAGAGTTCCAGGTGGCCCTTGGGAACCACCTGAGTTTATGAGTCGAGGGTCCACTGTATCTCCATCGCTCTTTTTGGAATATACCCCCCACTCCCTCGGTACCTGTCCCTGAGCCATTATCCAGCACAAAATATCCGCTGAGAATCCTATGAAGTGTAACTGATTGTCATTCAACGCAAGTGGAATCTTTAGGTGAGCATTAGTCACTGTTCAAGACATGTTAGCTTCAAGTGGAAGCAGTCAATTATAGACTAGAGGTTTTATGGCTACATTATTACCATCATACTATTAGGTTTTCAGCAGTAGCATTCTGTTTGATCGATCTGTGCCAGGACATTGATGGATAGCTTTGTTCTTTAAATGTCAAATATGTGGGACTTCTGTACTTTATGTGTTTACTGACACACTAATCTCCTCTGGGTACCTCTCCCCCTGCCCAGTGTTCACCCTTAGCAGGTGACTGTGACTCTCTTCCTTCCAAAACTGCATAGGGCTTGTAATTACATTGATAATTTCCTTTCTGTTCGCTCTCAGATCCAGAAGTACTTATGAGTTATTGGGATTTTAATGAAATTTTCACCGCACAATGAGGACTTCTCATTGGTGTTAAGAGATAGATGTAGACAACTACTTTATTTTTTTCCTTTCTAACATGCAGATACCATATTAGAAATGAGGGAACAGTTTTAGGGTACATGTTGAATTTTCCAACTGTGACTCTGTGTTATTATGCTATTTGGCCATCTTTCCTAAAGTCACATATAATAGTAGATTTTGTTTTTTACAAATGGGTTCCTAAGTCAAATTTCTGACCTACATAAGCTTCAAACCCTTTATGTTGCTTGATACAGTATAGTTCTACTTATAAGATGAGGCAGAATGTTTCATGTAAAATCCTTCAAGGGCTGGTAGAAGACTCTGAGGGATAGATTTCCTTTCAGTAAAAATGAATAGCTCTTAAATCTGGTGTTAAAGGTCATCTATACTATACAGTAAATCAGCTAGAAACTTTCACAAAGCCTTGTTCCCCACCAAAAAGCCAATTGGATTTCTTCTTCCTCTTTATTTTAAATTCAGAAGCTTCTTGGAAGGAACACGGTGGTCCCTGGTGGAATCCCACTTCTTTCTCCATGTTCTAACCTTAGGGACCACATTCTACTACATTTTTCTCCTCAGGAACTCTCTTAGCTCCGTTGGGCACAGTGAGGAGATGGGCCTGTCTTTCTGGTGAGGAGGGTAGCTCTAGATACAGAAAGGGAAATTATCAGGAGCCATTTTATAACTCATTTTTGAAAGACCAAAAGGTGAAGGCTCAATAATATCTGTATTTGGCAATACTGTGGTAGGAATGTACAATCATAGAACTCTGACTTCCTGTGATTCCCCCTGTACCTTAAAACAAAATTTCTTGGGATACCCAGCCTCACATAACAGGGCAGGGGAGGGACCTGGCCATTCTCTGGGACAAAAACCAACTGCAGCTTTTATCCTTGCATTGAAGGGCACACAGAAGGGCAGCACAAGTGGCCATGCTGAGGCCAGCCTTCCTCGCTTCTCCTGTTCCTGGTGCCCTAGCCAAAGCGTGACCCTGTACCTGTAGTGTGTGCTGCGTGCTGAGTACAGCATTAGCAGCTGGCCTGAACCGGCCCTTGCACTGAATGTCATTTTGATTTCTCCAGGCATAAAGCTGATGGAATCATCCTGACCTCAACACTTGCATTCAACTTCAGCTTTGCCCAGGGTTAAATGTAACTATTCAAGTGGGTATTTTTCAGAAAAAACGAGCGAGTATGAAGGTCCCGATCTCCATTAGAAAAGGTGCACTTTGAAGCTTGGGGTTTTCAGCAGAACATATCCATTTTGACTAAACTGTACTTGCTTTTTACTGAATAAATAGCTAGGTAAAAATGTCAGCTTCTCGAAGGTGAGATTGTTCTCAGTTAGCCCTGGGCTTCTCATTTATGTGGGGTCTGTGTAATCAGGGACACAACAGTCCCTAAGTGACAGTGTGTGTGAGAAGTTTAGGAAAGTAGCAAGGGTGCTGTGCTACTCATGTGTCTCCACGGAGTCACAGCATCCTGGAGCCCAGGGAACAACACCCCAAGGAGAGGTGGCTTGTCACTGTGTTTCCTGTGAGAAACAAAATCATAGATAAAGATGTAGAGGCACAATGGAGGTCCTAATGAGTTTTAGTACAGAAATTCCAGGGTTTAACTTAATCCGTAAGCTAGCGGGTACAGTTCCTGAAATGAGGATCTAGCAGAAGTTGTACTAGGGCTCAGAGTGTCAGTGTGTGAGTGTGTTTGGGGCCAGTTTGAGGCTTGAGGCAAAATGAGCAGACAGACTTGCCGATGTCCTATTGAAATAAGACGAAAAGGCTCCCTAGGACATCAGATGGGTGGGTCCACATGGATTCACACTCTGCTGTCTGTTTCCTTTGCAACTTGTAGGTTGGTGCAGAGGGTGTGTAGGGGGTGTCCTAGGAGAATCATGTGTCTTAGCCCACCTTGGGAGGACTCGGACTAGAGCTGCTTGCTAAATCTTATCTGGCATGAATGATAAAGTTACACTTGAAGCGTGAGCAAAGCAAACTCACTTGTCAACTAGATCTTCACACAATAACCTCTCCATGAGGAAAGCACCTCTGGTGGACCACCTTTCTGTACATATTACTGGAACCAACTAGAAAGGCAGGATTTGGCAGGGAAATAAGTAACGGTGCAGGCAGATAGTAAGAGGGAAAGGTTTTTACCTACCCAGCTAACCTGAAGTCTGATGACCAGAAATATCTGTAAGCTGTGTGGAGAGAAATTCTCAGGAGGTGGTTAGGTTTGGTTACTGCTTAAAGGAACCATTGACACGCTGAAAATCTGTTTCCATGAAAAAGAAATATAATAATTTTCTCTAGGTGACTTGTTAAACCCTCACTGAACAAATTTCATTAACCCAATGGGACAGGTAACTTCTTGAAGGCAGAAAAACCTCTTTGAAAACATATATAATGCAGAATTCCCATTTCTCAGTGACTACGGTGGTCATGCCTTCTCTTCTGCTCTTCAGGAATGAATGGCAGCTTCACTACTCTAGAATTTTTGGCCAACTAGTGGTTTTCTTGGCCAGAACTGGCCACAGTTTCTGACTACTGTCTCTCATAAACACATATCCTGTCTGTGCAAAGTGCTGCCATTATTATTCATGCAGCTTTTGTTTATCTTCCCAAGAGAAACAATGAGCTGTAGCAGATGAGTGATGGTTTCAGGGCTGTGGTGAAGGTAAAAGCCACTGCAGGTGGAGCAGCTTAATGGGGTATTAATTGGGAAGCAGGTGAAGGCAAATAGGTAGCCCAGCAGGTATGTAAATAGGCTCGTGGGAGGAAAGGCATTGAATTTTATGCTCTTTAACTAAAAATAAAGACCTGATATTTAGCTTATCTTTGCTGAAACCCGCACTGTGAGGGCCCTGACAACCATCGACATCATCAATGATTCATTATTATCTCAGCATCATCCGGGCCACTTAATAGGATCTTCAGCCTCTTCATTCTTCATTGTTCTGGTGGTTTCCTGGGCTTCAGCATGTGTGCTTTTCCTTCTCTCTCTGTGTATGGGAGGCCAGAACAGTTTGTGAAAGTTGTGTAGTACCAACCACGTTCCAGCCTCTGGCTCTGCTCTTTTCTCTTCCAGCCAGTCAGGAGCACAGCACATGGACAGTATAATGACAAGTAAACAGCCTACCAAGAACACGTGCATTCGGACAACCCTTCTCTTCCAGTGGCCACTTTGAAATGGGAAGTTTTTATTCCTGGGCAAAATGGTTACATTTGAAACTGGTTTCCTGTCACCTCGATGAAAAAAAAAAAAACTTCTTACATAGATTTGCTATTTATTTTCCACTTTTAAGCACAGCCCAGCATCTCACACTTTATTTCACACTCTTCATTAGATGACATTCAGCTTTTGAAAATGCGTCCCCAATAGCACTCTGTAATTCTCTTCCAGTTAGCTCTGCGTAGCAATGTGTTGGTGGAAAGTGAGGAAAAATTTGTATTCTTTCTTAATTGACTGGCCCACATTTCTTACTTCCTCTGGAGAGAAGAGAAGCAGCACTGGTTTTGAAGACACGTTTAGCCTTTTACGTGGAAATAGCTAAATATCAGAAGAGCTTGCACAGGCTAAATATTAGCACTCCATGAAATGAATTAGGTTTGTATTATCATGCAGATCTTTTCCTGTAGTTGAAACACTCATTAATTTTACTGCTAATGAGATGTTAGCAATTAAATACCTTTAATTAATGAAAATCAGACAAAAGCAAAGGCTGTTTCTGTGTCTTTACAAAAATAGGCAAAATATTTGTAGATCTCATTGTGTATTTTTTTTCCTGTAAAAGGGCCACAAATCTAAGCTTGTTTTCTCATCCAGAGAAAATCATTAATAGATTTTAGTTCTAGAAAAGAAAAGGAGCGGGCATATTTGGATACTATAAAGATTATCTGAGACTGGAAAAAAAAAAAAAGATACTCATAACTGAGAGCCAGTCCTACGTGTAATAGCAAATTTCATGGTTGAGGATGCAACAGGATCGAGTACAATTAATAGTTCTGTAGCCATCATTGAGTTCTGGGGTAGGCCCCAAGCACATAATTAGATTATTAAAAATGGCCTGTCTCAGGCCCACTATGACTAAATTGAAATCCAATTATGCTTTTATGATTTTGCTGAAAAATATTTAGCTGTTTTGCCTGAGTCCTCCTAGAAGATCATTTCCTCTCTACATCAGCATTTGCACATGTCACAATATATTTTCCAAACAAATCTGACCTCAATTATCTCAGAATCAATCTTACATTAGAAAAAATATATTTTAATGAGTGTTTTTATGTCTAATATCATAATTGTGTCTCTATACTGGAGGAATTAAAAGATGGTGATAGGAATCTTTGCAGAAAATCTTTTTAATAGGAGGCATGCATATTTTAAAAATAACTAAGTTGTGCCATCTTAATACTTGGAAAGGCATCCTACTCAGATATGTGCCTGAATGTGCTACAAGACAGTCGGTGCAGTTTGCAGTAATTGGCATTGGAATGGTAATAAAGCAGTTGTTTGCAGAGATGGGCTCAGAAATTTCATGCACTCCTGCAGTGTGGATTTAAATGCTAAGTTAAATATTTATGAACCTGAGATTTTTATAATTGATCATTGTATGATTTATACCCTGTAATTATAATTAGGTTGAAAGAGATTTTAAAAAGCCAGTTTCCTGGTAGCCAAGGCCATTAAATAATGCTAAGCTGCCAAAACAAAAATTAGGTGGGAACCCAGCCACCCAGTTTGAAGTGCCGGTCCCCACATCTGGCACCCGCATGAGGCCCAGCACCTCACCAGGCACAGCATCTGAATGAGCACTGGATCCTGCCCCACCTGTAGTCATATTTCATACCTTTGTTTCAAACTTAGTAGCACATAAACAAATAGAAAACTTCAGGGATCCAATGTACAACCAACAGAAAAGGTGGAGGAGGTTGGAAAGGTTAATTAAAAATGTAATGATCACATTTGCTGAGACAGCACTATTAATCATAGTGCAGTGGTGAGCATGTGACTCGCACACCACTTATAGGAGATATCTGATTTTTCTAAGGTATAGAAGGTAGCAGGGTATGCAGGCTGGTGGCAGTATGTGCATTAAAGCAATTGAAGTGTAATAGATGAGGCTACTGCTCGACTGTGGGTTAATGTTGGGAACTATCTTCACCAGACAGAAGAATTGTCTCCAGATTCAGAGGTACTCCCAATAATTCTATTGCTGTCAGCCTGAGGAAACTTGGATGTGGCTTGAGGCTTAATGTAGTTGTGTAAGGTAGGGGAAAAAAAAACAGGATTAGAAGGAGATTCATCATCGTGTAATACAATAGGTCTGAAACAGTGTGTGAATGACAAAATACGCTCCGAACAGCCAACACGTGCATTTTAAATGTAATTTTTAGCACACAGGCTGGAAAAGGCCAAGCTCTCGAAGGATCACTTACAAGGGTCATAACCTGGATGATCAGATTTGCCATCTGATCCATGTGGATATCAGATCACACTGTCAACAGGAGCTTCCAGAAAAGCTTGCCTCGCCCTAGGAAGATCTTGGCGCCCTTTGCTCATTTTTTATTTGCTAGAATAACACATTAGAGAGAGCCTATTAGAAGAAGAACAGTAGTTATGTTAACATGGTAATTAATCAAGTCAGAAAGAAAAGAGGGAACAAGTTGTGAATTCAATTCTGCAACTCTATAAAGAAAGGCACAAAGATACCCGGAAATTGGCAAGCCTTTGCGACAACGTACTTTCACTGTGTCTTGTGAACTCTCTGCCTAATATATCACATCTCCTGCAGATTTTAATATATTTCCCGCTTGGTTCGGCCTCCTAATCTGTCGATATAGGTTGCTTACATTTGTGTTTCATCCTGAATCATTTCAACTGGTTCTCTGGCATTGGGGTTTGCCAATAATGGTGGCATTTCTAAGTGTAAATAACAGGGGGCCGCTGGCCACAGCGATAGCCTCTTTGATTTGGGACAGTGTGAGGATTGTATTTGGGATGAAGGCAGTCCCTTGCTCCAGAGGAATTTAGAATATGAAAGCTTCTGCTGCTGCATAATTTATCCCTGACATCTCCACATCTTGCTGTGCTGAAGGGACCTTTACATTTGCTCTGCCTGCAGGTCAGGATTGAAATAGCCAGTCCATGTGCCTTGTGGAGGAGCAAGCAGCCGAGAAGCCTGTGAGTGCAGAGAACCTCTGGCTCAAATTTTATTCTGCCTCTGATTATAATTTTATCCCGAATTTCTGCCTTATAATTAGAAAAGTCAAATTATGTTATAGCCATCAAACCAATGAATCAAGTGTGAAGGGACCTTAGCTATCTCATCTCATAAATGGGGAAACAGAGACCCGCAAGGGAAAACTGGCATAAAAGAGACGCATATGATTGGACTGTATTTAAAACTCTTATCTCCTATTTCTATTTCTCCTTTGTATTCCATGTTTTGGGATCTGACCCTCTGTTCCTGATGGATTTTATCCCTCCCATGCCGCAAACACAAGGGGGAAGTTGTAGTCAGATGGCATAGCAGCCAGAGAGGCTTAGAAAGCTGCTAGAGAAAGCAATCTGTAACCTGCAAAGTAACGACATGTGTGTCAAACTTTGAAATGGAAAACTGGTTAAATGGCATTCTCTATAATATAGTGCGAGCCCACACTGGAGAGGAGCGCATTAACTGAGTGCAACCCACTCGCGTGTGCCCTGCCCCCCTCGAGAAAGATTTCTAGTAAACAGCCTTCATTCTGAGAACACTTCCCATTCAGACAGCATCCCAGACATTCCACCAAGTTAAAGAATGAATAACAGCAGATGGAGGGAGAGATTAGAGCTGGAGGGGAGGGGGGAAGCGATATCATAATGCGGAGCTCGAAAATGAGCTGTGGAGAGGATGGCACTGAAAGTTATGGTGAAGCTGTTCGAAATCCTTCTCACACAGGCGACAAAGTGTGGCGCCCAGATCGTAAAGCACAGGCCAGCTCTTGCTCCTCCTGTGAACGTGAGCTGATGGCGACTGTGCACGACGGTGCTGGGGGTAAATCGAGTTACTTTTTCCTCTCTTCCCTGCACCCTGGCATCATTGAAATAATCCTGTGCACTAAGGCATCTGTTTCACAGATATAAAGGATCAGACAGGAGCTCCACTCTCAGGTATGTGTCTTGTGTTTCCAGGAGTGTTTCTTTTGAACTTCATGACCACAGTAGGGCCCCAGGAACAACTGAAGTTTTTGAGGGGCCAAGAAGAGAGACGAAAAGAGGACTGAGTTATTTTCTGTGTTCACTCTACAACTGTCCATGTGAGACCTTTTAAACATGGCAATAATACGGTTATACATGAGCTGCTTTTTTTCCCCCAATATTTTATAATGAACATAAAAGTAAAAAATATTTTGTAGTTAACGCCTCTCTACCACCGAGATTCTACCATTAACATTTGGTTGTTTTGTTATTGTATAGTTGCGTTGTTTTGTTATTGTTCCTTTTTGCCATGCTAGGGATTGAACCTAGGGCCTTGCAGTGCTCGGCAGGTGCTCACCACTGAGCCCTGAAAGTTGTCCCATCACGAGTATCAACCCATCTGTCCCTCTCTTCTTAAAATGCAGGTGTCAGCGCATCTCCCTTAAAGGCTTCAGCATACATATCATTTATCAGTGTTCAGTATTTGTCTAGTTTCTTTTGAGATAATATTTACATATGCATGAAATTTAAGAGCCCCCTTCTCACACCTCTGTCCAGATGACGGAACAATAGCCAGGCAGACACTCGCCAACCCCCAGTGACTGCCTCTCATTCTTTTCAAGCCACTCTCTTCTCCCATTCTTTGGGAGCAGCTACTCTTGACTTTTTTTCAGCGTAAATTAATTTAGCTTGTTTTTGAGCCTCATGTATAATAATCATACCTTGTGCATTCCTCCATAAACTTTGTTTTTTCTGCTCAACATACTGTATATGAGATTCATTCATGTTCTGTACATATCCATTGCTGACCCACTCTCATTTCTGAGTAGTTTTCTACTGTGAATAGACCACAGTTTCTTAAGCCATTTTCATACTCATGGACACATGGGTTGTTATTGTATACTTTAATAGTCTTACACGAGGTCTTTTTATGGATATAGGTTCATATTTTTCTTAGCTAAATACCTGTGAGTAAAAGTGTTAGATCAGAAGGTGAATATATGCCCAGTTTTATAAAAAGGTACACAATGTTTTTCTAAAGTGATTGGACTCTTAAACCCATTAGCAAAGTATGAGTCTTCTAGAAGTTCGGCACATTTTACATTTCTTGGTGTTATCCATCTTTAGTTTTAATCACTGTGCTTGACAGGAAGTGTATCTAATTGTGATTCTATTTAGTATTTCCATCCATAGTTAATCATGTTGAACAGTTTTAATGTGCTTATTGGATACATATGCGTATAAGTGCATATTTATGCGTGTATATGGATATATATTCAACAAATATTTAACTTTATTTTCAGTACCTGGAATTGAACCCAGGACCTTGAATATGCTAGACAAGTGCTCTGACCCAGAGCTACAATGCCAGTCCTACTTTTTTTGTTTTGAAACTATATTATACATGTTTGATGTGGATATATTTCTAAGATCTATCTTCTGTTCCATTATTCAGTTAATGTCTGCTTTTTAAATTAATTTTATTGGATATATATATATATATCTAGAGATATATATATATATATATATATATATATATATATCTCTAGATATATATATATCACATTCACCATAGGAAATTTGTACCTGTACATAATATATCTTGATTCTTCTTTTTTTCCCATTCCCTGTTCCTCTATTCAACCTTTCATATGTATATGTTTTATCACACTCCCTTGGTAACTGTAGAGTTACAGTAAATCATGAGGGCAGTGTATACCCTTCAGCTTTGTTATTCTTGTGCAAATTGCTGTGGCTCTTCTGTATCCTTTGCATTTTCTTTTAAATTTTAAAACCTACTTGGCAATTCCAAAACATTAGGATTTGGACATAATTTATATCTTAATTATATTGAGTCTTCTGATCCATGGATATGGTATATATTTCCACTTATTAGATATTTTTAAATTTTATCAGCAATGCTTTTTAATTGTCTTTGTAGAATTCTTGCATATATTTTGTTAAATTATTTCTTCAGTGTTTTGAATTTTTTATGTTTTGGTTCTATTTTAAGTAGAATTACACTTTAAACTTTCCTAATTTTTTTGCAGCTAACATATAAAAGTGATGAATATGTTATTTTGGTTTAGTTATCCCACAGTGTCAAATATATATCAGAACATCACATTACACCTCATAAATAATGCAATTATTAAATTAAAAACAACACTAAAAATGAAACTTCTAAACTCAAAAAATACAACTGATTTTTTTATATTAACTTTATTTTCTTTGACTTTACCAAATTGATTTATTCATTCTAGTGGAAAAGTTTTCTTTTCCAATCCCTATACTCTTTTCTTTCCATTGTATTATTAGAAAGACTGGGACTTCCATTGTGGTATTGACTATAAACCGTAAGGATGAGCAGTTTTTGTCCCCCACCTTTTGGGAAGATAGTTAATACTTTGACAATAGACGTACATTTTAGTCACTAGCTTTTATTTTATATCAGCTTTTTTTTTATCAGACTGAGATTCTTTTCTGTTTTTTTATTTCCTGAATATATTTTATGATGAGTGATTGCTGAAATTTATTAATTACTTTTTCTTTGTCTACTGAAATAATCATATGGTTTTTCTCTTATATTGTTAGTCCAGTAAATCACATTAATTTTTAAATATTAAAACAATCTTGCATTCTTGGGACAAGCACAGCAATGATATATTATTCTCAATGCAGTATATTGGTAAATACACTTTAGTAAAACTTGGAGAAGAATTTTGCATTCATGTTTGTCTGTTTTCTGTTGTTCTTGGGTTCTTATATTTGGATTAATGCTGGTCTCTTATATCAAATTGAGAGGATCACAAAAATATTTGTGTGAATAAGAGTCAGAATAAAAAGGAGAATCAGGCATTGATCTGTGAGATGGAAAATAATTCATCATTTTTGCCCCTTTGAATGTGCCAGGCTGTACATTCTGAACTTGTCAAATACTCTGTTAATGGTAAGGCAGTGGTGCCAGTCTTGAATGTTGATAAAAACAAAATCAGGAAAAAATAAGGTGAAGGAAGTCACACCCACTGCTAAGTGAAGTTAAATTTGTGCCATTGGTTTAAACATACATAGTTTATTCTGTTTCTGTTCTGTAAAAAGCTTTCCTTTAAAATACTGCTTTTACATTTGATACCATTAAGAAGAAAAAGTTAATAGCTTACTTAGTTTTAACAACTCAAAACAGGTAGCAAATATTTATAACAAAACACACATATACCAGGCCAGCTTCCCCCCCGCCCCACTCTGGTACTGGGGGTTGAAACAGGGGCTTTTTCACTAAGCCACTTACCCAGTCCTTTAATTTTCCAATTTGAGGCAGAGTCTTGCTGAATTGCCCAGGCAAGCCTACAGCTTGTTATCTTCCTACTTCTGTCCCATGAGTAGCTGGGAATATAGTCATGTGCCACCATCCCCAGCCAAGGCCAATTTTTAAAGCGCGGATATTATTATGTGAATTACTTCCAGAGGAAAAAGAAATTTCCTGGTTGTCATGTGTTAACTTTTATTATTTGTTTTACAATGCTATTTGAAATCTGTTAACATGAAAAGCTTTTATTCCTTGTTTTTACATAACAAAAGGTAGACACAGAAGATAGGTACAAACAAAACTTGAAAGACAATGAAATACAAGCTAATAGCATTAGTTCATTGTAAGAAAGGATTTTGCATTCGCTGAAACTAAATTCATACTTTGGATCTGAACATGACACTTGGTGTCAGCATGGGTCCCTTAGCCTTTGTCAGGCCTGGGTTATTATATAGACCACACGACAACTTCATTCTCTTGACGTTTTCTCCACTTGAACTTCATGAACTGTTTTACATAGAGCATTGACTATATCTCTTAGTGTCAGTTCACTTCTGTGCTTTGTTTTTTTATTAAGAGATATAAAATCCCATTTATTGGATACCAATGTAGATGCAGATTCAGTTTGCAAAATGATATACATCACAATATCCAGCCATAACGACTTAACCTACGTGATAGATCGTTTTATTAATTTCTTTTAGATTATCATAAAAATATAAAGTTTAAAAACCTAGAGAATGGCATACCCATTCGCTAGAGTATTAGAATAGACTCTAAATTGGCATCCTTACAGTCTCCAACATTGGAAATTTCAAAAGAGGAGGGGACTGGAGAGTCGCCAAGGCTTACAGGCCTGATTCCCATGCCAGGCACAGTTGGGCAACTGCCTACCTTGAATCTCTACCGGAGGCTGATCAGACTCCAGCCTGATCAAGGGTACTGTGGCAGGAAAACAAAAGACAAGACAAGAGCTTTACTGTATAAAGGGGGTGGGATGGTCAGAGCTCTTACCAGGCAACGGCACCATCTCCTGGAGCTGCCACTGTGTGTGAAGCATACAGCTTGGTGGAGAGGCACAGGGCACTGCAGGGAACAGTGGAGTAGAGAGTGCTAGCGTGAGCAGGGTCCTACAACAAGGAACAAGACTCTCAAGCAGGCGCAAGTCACTGATTAATGGGAAACTTGTTTTTCCCTATAGATTAATATTTACTTCTGTAGAGCTTTTCTACACAAGTGTGCTGCCCTTAGCTGCACTATCGTCTTGCCGAGACTTCACAGCATCACAGATCATCGAGACCTGTGCTGGGACCAGTGCTGTGGGGACTTGTTCTGTTCTCACACACCAACTGCTGGCTCTTCACACAAACCATTGTGGGCTAATAGGCAGACTCAGACTTTTACATGGAAAGCCAATTTATAAATTTGTTGCTCACTCAGGATAGTCTCCATCAGGTCCTGAGGACCTGGGTACAGCAGGGAGAAGTAGGCAGGCTCATGGAAAGGCTGCAGCTAGAGTGCCTGCAAAGCCTGCAGAGCTGCTGTGCAAGTGCCGCCTTCCCTACTGCTCACCAAGAAGGCGTGTGTCTCCTTCACTGCTTTATGTGTTCCATGTGATGGACTCAGATGTCACAGGCAGCCCCAGAGCTCAACCTCAGGCACATTGAAGCATGGCGCCTAGAGCCAGAGGACAATGCCTTTTTCAATTTTGTGGGGTTTTCTTAAAGCAAGGAACATCTTCAGTAGAACAAGGAGCTTTGCTTTCCTTGAAATACAGGACTGACTGTGCATCTTTCATTTTCAACTTTTAAAAAAATTTAAAATTTAGTAACATTCAACATGGGATCTGCACTCTTAACAAGATTTTAAACCCATGATCCAGTATTGACAACTACAGATAGGCTGTTGTCCAAAAGATTGCTAGAACTTACTCAACTTGGCAGGGCTGCAACTTTGTTCTCTTTGAAAAGCAACTCCACATCCCCCTACCCTATCCAGCAAGCTTCACCTGCTCCCTGACCCTATGAGTTTGAGTATATTAGAATTTTCATATGAGTGCAATCATGAACTATTTTTCTTCTGTGACAGGGTTATTTCACTTAGTTTAGTGTCCTCAGGGGTTGTCTATTTTGTCAAGGATTGTAGGACTTCCATCATTTTCAGTGCAGAATAATATTCCACGTGCTCTTTAGATGGCAATAACCCTACTGCGTTTTTAGCTCCACCCAATCCAGGTGGGTCCTCCCTTCTCTTATCATGCTCCATCCTGCTGTACATGCCCTCGTCATCTGGAGTGCGTAAATGGAAGGGAAAGGAGCTGTGGACTCTACAGAGGAGCTGAGGCTTGAGCAGGAGCTGTAGGAGTTGCAGTCCACAGCCACGTGGTGCTTGTCAGTTGCCCCCCTGCCTTCACTAGTACCCCTGGGCCACCTTCTCATTTGGCTCTAGAATATTTTTTATCACTCCTTCTCCTTTTAGAAACACCGTTAGGTGGAGAGCTCAATTTGCTTTGTTCATTCATTGATATCTTCGCCCACTCGATGTACCCCTGGCTGGGATGCCCAAGTGCTCAGCATTCCCTGACTCCCCCACCCCGGCTGTTGTCCAAACAGCACAGCACAGCCCTGCAGAGCACAGCGCTGCTTTCTGTGATGTGCGATGGCAGCGTATGTTTTGTAAGATCCTAAAGCCATGGTTTGTCAGCCACTGAAATCCTATCCAAAATCCTAGCCAAATTTTCTTAATCAAAAACTTCACTGGTCATAGAGCTAACATGTTATATGTAGAGAATTAAGAAGTAATTGAGGTTTACATTTTTTTATTTTTAGTTTTTTGAGACAATGTCTTGTTTTGTAGTTCAGGCTGACACTGAACTCACTGTGTAGGCCAGGTCTACAAATTTTTATGTGATTTTTTTTTCTGGTTTTCTTCCAATGGGCTGTGAGCTGAACCTTAAATACAGCTTCCTAATAGTTGCTTCTCTCTGTTTAGAGAGGCTGGCATAATATTTTGTCTTCTGGGCTCAAATAACCAT
This sequence comes from Petromus typicus, assembly GCA_004026965.1. Taxonomy (NCBI): domain Eukaryota; kingdom Metazoa; phylum Chordata; class Mammalia; order Rodentia; family Petromuridae; genus Petromus; species Petromus typicus. Next base: position 23,946 of record PVIR01000878.1, on the reverse strand, counting down.
GTAATTACTCTGTAATCATATAGTAATTAGCATGTACTATATGCATTTATTACATAATTATATTCCTGGAGGATTGGATGGCAATTATACTCACATTCAGCATATCATTTTATATACTGTCTCATGAACAAGTATATAATTTGTTGCTGTTTTCTTTTATCCTAATTTCAGTTTACCAAGCAGGAGCTGGAAACACTCTCCTGTCTGCCTGTTTGCAGGAGCTGGGCAGGTGCCTGAGTTGCTTTGCCTCACTCCCCTGCACCTACTTAGACATCTTGGGGAACACAGCGATTTGTCTGCTACTGTGGACTCCCTGGGTTTGCACTTCAGAACGTTCTCCTTATTAAAGAGATTAAGTTATTAGCTTCGGAATTTCTCAGGCTCTAGAGCTGCCTGCAGGGCCAGGTGAATGTAGGATCCCAGTGAAGACAGTAGGTCTGAGCAGAACGGGAGCTGAGTGTGGCTGTCACAGCTGTCTTCTCTGCTTTGCAGTGGAGCACATTCCCAAAGGGAACAACTGCCTGGATGCAGCCAAGGCCTGCAACCTCGATGACACCTGCAAGAAGTACAGGTCTGCGTACATCACCCCGTGCACCACCAGCATGACCAATGATGTCTGCAACCGCCGCAAGTGCCACAAGGCCCTCCGCCAGTTCTTCGACAAGGTCCCAGCCAAGCACAGCTATGGCATGCTCTTCTGCTCCTGCCGGGATATTGCCTGCACAGAGAGGCGGCGACAGACCATTGTGCCCGCGTGCTCCTATGACGAGCGAGAGAAGCCCAACTGCTTGAATTTGCAAGACTCCTGCAAGACAAATTACATTTGCAGGTAAGTTCTGTAGCCAGTGTCAGATGAGGTTCGTAGGTTATTTTTGGTGGTGGAGTCGACAGACATTCCCGCTATATGGAACTGATTTTCTATGTTACTCCCAGAAAGTGAGGCAGGACTGTTCCTATGAACAGATTGGTCAGAGTCAAAGCTAATAAGTGACTCCTCTCAGCTGGTCAGCCTTTTGCTCTGATGTCTTAGTTACATTTTCAGTGCCGAGAACACTAAAAATTAAGAGGAAAGATTTATTTAGCTCACAGTTTACAGAGGTTTCAGTCTGTAATTGGCTGCCTCCATGGCAGGGTGGCATCAAAGAGGGAAAACAGTTCACGGTGGACAGAAATTAGCAAAGCAACAAGGCTTTGCAACCTTGACTCTTTCTATCCTTCATATTTTATCCAGACTACTTAAGGTAGGTAGCACTCACAGCCTTCATCCTAGTGCCCTTGATCCTAGCAGTGAACCATGAATCAATTCCAGCATCACACTATCCAGATCCAGCCACCTCTGTAAAGCCACACCTTGACTTTATGAGACTTTGGTGGACATCCAGACACAAGTCATAACACCTGAGGGAACTGCTTGCAGAGATACTGAGCTGCAAATGTTAAGCATCTCTCAGACAAGGGTATTATCTTGGTGCAGTGAGCTTACGGCATATGCCCAGTCTCCAGGCCTGGAGGTCACACCCAAGGTTACCTGGGTTAGGAGAGGGTGAGATAAAGAGGCCCTTGAACTTTGGTATAGAAAAGTGGAAGAGATTAGGCAGAGTGAGTGAGCTATGTCCAGACTAGCAAAATCAACTCTGAGGACAGCTGGGTCTGTCTTAGGTCAGTGTGTGGCAATGAAGAGTGGGTACCTTGTCTTTACCTCTTCTTCTAGCTCAAAGCCCCTGTCAGATATCCTACTGTACCTGAGAGTTGTTGAAAACTCACATTTTTTGTTTGTTTGTGATCATTTGTTAACATATTGCAATGTCTGAAGAAGTTCTGTGAACATATTCTGTGTAAAAGAAAGAAAAAGGAATACAGAACTGGGTAGCGTGAAAAGAATAAACTCCTCCAGTCCATTCCCACGCATCCGTACCCCTTAGGGGACCACTGTTGACAATTCAATAGGTGTTCTCCCAGAGCAGAAGGTCCAGTTCAGTTGCTAATCAAAGCAGGTAGATTTTGTTGATCACAAAGTGAGTCTTTGCAGACTGAGTGCCTTATGCAGAAAAGCAGGCAGGATCCGGGGCTGGAGATTCAGACAGCCATCACGTTGGCTGTCACGTGCACTCTGTCCCTGGGTGGGATCTAGGGACCTTCAGTGAACAACACCGTCTCTGACAAGATCCCCTGCCCGCAGTCATTGTTAAGTAAGGGGACCAGTAAGTGAGCTCAAAACTAAGTGATGATTTTCCTATACAGTTTTTATCTCAAGCAAGCCTGTGATATGTTGGAGATTCTAGTTAGCTGAGTTTCTGATCCATTTGTTTTATTCTGATAGAATGGCATCCATTCTTTCTGTTTTTAAAATAATTTTTATTTTATGGAAAAATAAAAACAGATTTTCTTAAAATAAGACAATAAAAATATTTAATACATTATTATCATTGTCTTCAAACTAGTTTCTCAGAGTACAAAACAGACAGCAAAAGATTCACAAAAATAAACAGTAGCACAAAGCTTTCTTTTCAGTGAGCTAATAAACTTAATAGCAACAAAGGAAGAATGAAAATCCTCATTATCTGTATAACTCTGTCACATTGAAGGTTTTCTGGGAATAATGTTCATCTGTTTTTTTTTGTTGTTGGAAGCAGGTAATCTGCTGCATGAGGAGGGTTTTGCATGAATGGTTTATATGTTGGGAGGAGTCAGGCATTTCTGAAGTGTAACTTCTTCACTTCCAATACTCAGCCCCACAATTTCAAGGACTAGCCTATGGGTTAGGAGCAAGGAGGGGAGTGCTAGACAGATCCTCAGGACCAGACAGGGTCTCAGGGAGCCAGGAACCTGGGAAGCCAGCTACACAGGACATCAAGCTCCTTGCTAAAGGTTCCTTGGCCCCAGCCAAGGAGCAGGACAGGGAGATACTGCAGGCGCTTGGCCTGGGGTATGGGGTTCAGAGTAAGCAGGGTATGCTACAGATGTCTTCTCTGAACACTGCCAGAGCCAAAATCCAAATTCCTAGGGCCTTTTACCCGTTGAACAAGGATGACTTTTTAGGGTCTGTACTTGGTTTAAAGCCAGACAAGATGTTTTCTCGTCCCCTGGGAGGTTGAAGGTTGAGGTTGAGTCTAAGCCAAAGCTTTCGGTCCTGCCTGGAGAAAGAAAGCTGTGGGGGGGGCCAAGGTGGAGTGGTAGAGAAGCCTTCGACTGTTGAACAAAAGCTGGGAGGAGAAGAAGAGATGGGCTAGTCTTTTCTCACAGGTTTATCTCGTATGTGAGGTCTGTGAGCCTCCTATACAGGCCAGAAGTACACTGTGGAGGTTAATTTGCACCATGGATGTTAATTCGTGTCCCCCAGTCTGTTCTGCTGAGAGAATCCTTGGAGTGTTGGGGTGAATTCAGTAAATCATATTGTTTTCCCACTAATCAATAATGAGAAGAGCCAAGATTCTGGGAACTCAGAGGGCTCTGAAGAGGGTGGAGGAACCTGTATATTACAAGGTGACGTGACTGTATCTGGGGTCCCAGATTAACCCCTTGGAAGAGCAGGCTCCTGAATAGCAACACTCCTTGTAGCAAGAAATAGACTCAGAATGGGGGAGAAACACACCACAGACGAAGAATAGCCCTTGTCTAATAGAGTAACTAATGCACCAAGGTCAGTTAGCAGCATGCAGCATGCAGTAGGGTGCAGGCTCCCCGGACTGGGTGCACCTGGAGACCGGGTTAATAGTCCTGCCATGCTTTTAGCTGTGGATAGAGCTCAGAGGCTATTTAAGAATCCAGGGCTGGGTACCCAGGGGCCTTTGCGAAGTGAATTTTGCCTCCCTGTGATTGATGGGTATTATACCCTGTCTTGAATCTTTCCTGAGAAGGTGAATCAGGGACTTCCCCTGGTGTTACCTGTTGTTAAGTTGTTTCGACCATAATTTCTTTCCAGAACCTGGACTTATTACTCATGATTACCTCCTCCCTGTCCAATGTTGTAAATGTAATTTTAGCTGCTAGGTTGGCTAGCAGTGTTCTCTTTCATCAGATTTTATTAATCTCATCTTTAATTTTATGCCTTGTACTCTACCCCCTCTCAGTCTATCTCGGGGAAGATGTTGTACTGCTCAGGGCAGCAGCTGGTACTGGCTGGCACCTGGGGCCCACAGTTTCTGATTACAGCCCCTGAGGCCCTAGCACAGTCACTGCCTGGCCTGAGGAGCCAAGGACTCCTTTGAATTCTAGAGGGAGTGGATGCCAGGAGGGAAGATTGCTTCCTAAACACCACCTTCTTTGAAAGCTCACACTTTCAAACACAGTTTCCATCTTCACATCAGTGCCTATCAAAGAGCTGCTCAAGCTCATTAAAACTTCCCAGTTTGAAATGTTTTCCTATTTATCGCCTTCAGGTTTCCTTCCCCCGGGTCCCAAGGTACTTCTGCACAGAACCTGTGCATTTCTGCCTTGTGCCTTCAAACAGATGAGAAGCAATTGGAGCTTTTCCTTTTGACTTTGTTTTCTTTTCTCTTTTTCCCTTTTAGGGACGCTGACAGGTTCTTTTCCTCTTGGGGTGGTTGGGAAAGGAGAATCCTTACCTGTTCAGACCCCCAAGCTTGTCTACAGCAAAGCAAGTGTGGAGGTGTTATTAGAAGGCTATGATGAAATTGAAAAGCTTCATATTCCTCCCCCAGAGCACAGCATCTCCCCTGCCATCTTTCTTCTGGTTGCTTTTCTTGCTGCCTGGAAAGATGTCACAACTGAGTTTGGCCAAAAAGAAGCATTACCCTTTATTCCTGATGCAGACTGTTTTATATACATAATTACCATTTATACTTCACCTCTGTTCTCCCAAACTCTCACAACCAAAGCACTGACTCAGTGCCGTGAATTTATTCCTATCTCTTCCGTTCTAATTGATCACAGATTCCCTTGGCGTGCTCCAATCCCATTCTGCTTCTGGTGCCCCTAAGAGGGAGTCCAAGGCTCCTGAGTGTCCCACTTAGATGCTTTGTGATTTTAGCTGCTTCCATACACTGTCCCTTTGGAGAAGAGCTGAGCGTTTTCTTGATGGTTTGGCAGCTGAAGCTGTCTCGGTCGTGTGCATGTGCAGCAGAGGTGCTGTGTCCTTTGGCAGCAGAGTACCAGTCGTTATTGCAAACTCATGGGTACAGCCAGTGTCGCCCAAGGCACAGCAGGGTACCCTGAAGGCGCTGGGCTCGAGGGTCCCACTGAGAGGCAGCATCTGCCTTGGACAGTAGCTCAGGCTTCCCCTCTCCTGGCCCTGCTCAGGTCCCTAGGTGTTGCATTTGCATTCATTCCTTTTAGAAATATTCTGCTAACATTGAATTCTAGAGAGAAAGGGCTCAAGGGCTCTGTGCCCTTTGTCCCCAAGACTTTTGTCAGGTAGAGATATACTTCCTCCCCCACCTCTGCATCCCCACAATTCCTAAAAGTGATGCTTTGGCCTAAGTCACCAAGTATATGGTTCTTCCTTTTCTCAGTGAATCAGGACACTGTAAGTATATCCTCAAGCCTTGGAGATTTTTTGCAGAATCAGGAAGCATCCCACGGTACATCTCTGCAAGACAAGCCATGTAGTTTGTCAACCTCTGCCCCAAACTAACACTACATTTGCACCCTGTGGAGACCCTGTTACACATAAAGGAAATGTATTGTTGTTAATTTGTTAACTGGGGCCATTAGGGAAACGAGTTACAAAACCATGTGGTAGACTTCTGCTCCAGTGACTTATTTGGTTTAACAGAGGTGCTGCACCTTTGAAAGTTAAGACTTGTGTTTATTTTTCCTGGAATCAGACCTCTTTCGCACTGTAAACTGTGGATCTTGGAGGTCAAGGATGTCCCCTGCTTTTTAGGCTTAGACTCCAGAGTCAAAACTGAATTTCACATCACGGTATGGGTGCTTGTCTTGTCATGTGGCAAGTGCAGGAGGAAATGGCTCGGGATAATTAATCCCTAAAAGTAGGTGGGTAGATTAACTTGGCACTTAATTTTATTTTACACCAATTCATTCACAAATGGAAATCAGCAATTACACAATGCAAACTTTTGAACCATGGAAAGAAAGATTCAGGAATATGAGGAAATACAAGTAAAACATTTTCCAGTTCATTTGAGCAGTTTTCACTTCAAATGATTACATGGGTGTCTTTAGCCATGCAGTCAGATTGCCAAATGGCATGTTTTAATGTGCTCCACCTATAAGCTACCTGCCACCTGTCTGCTCCGGAGGGAGGCTGGGCACCCGTGTGTCCTCCGACACCCCTGTCACACCCCCCTTCTGTGACTCCATCGGGCAGGACAGCGTTCTTCGTATTAGGTCTTGGGGCTGCACCCTCAGCCTATACCCCATGATGTCCCACACCCCTCACTCAAGAAACCTGAGCTGTGAATCAGGAAGTAGCGCCGATGGGCTCCACCTTGTCACCTTGTATCGCTTTTTCATCTGTCCTTTGGCAGAAGCCCTGCGAAGCCATTTGTCTGTTCTTGCTGGAGCCTGTCACTAAAGGTGCCTGACTAGACTGACGCCACATTGCCCTCCCCAGCTGTCCCTCCTCGTCCAGGATCAAGGTCTTTGTCCTACTTTCTTCCTGTCCATATCCTTTTGGAGTCACTTCTGTCACTCTTGACTTGGGACAGAGAAAATCAAAAATCCCTTTTCTTCACATTTGTGTATTTTATTTGTTATTAGAGTCATGTGGACAGATGAAGGTTTGGTACCAAAATTGTATTTCCCCAAAATTGAAGGAGACTCTCCCAAGAAACACAACAAGCCCATTATTTCCTTGGGGGAAGGAGATCGTGATGGAGGATCCCAAGAGCTGCATTCAGATCAGGCATTGTCAGCTGAGAACCAGAAAGAATGAGGCAGAGGAGGGAACCTGAATTTTAAAGAAAAAAGGTGTGTGTATGTGTGTGTGCGTGTGTGTGTAGGAACCCTCCAGGAAAGCAGGGAGGCGCTCCATGGATTTAAAGCAAGACACTGAGGTCTCCAGGGCATGCTGACCCATTGAATTTTATTCATCACAGGTCTGGACAGTATCAGACGAATCCAGGTGGGAACAGTGTTGAGGGAAGAACTGGAGCTCAGTTAGGAGGTTTTCGGACTGGAGCAGATGAGAGATGAAACAGAAAGTCCAGAGAGAACAAGATAAGAACTGGGGAGATGTGAAAGATGACATGGAAGGTGATTACTAAATATTAGCTGAACGAATAAGTAAATAATTTTAAGACACGGTTAGATTTCAGAGAAAGAGCCTGGCACAAGTGAATGGGCTTTTAGAATGAGCCACACAAAGGCAATTGCTGAATGGACACGGTAGGGTTTGTTCCCCAGTGCCGTGGGCAAGAAGAGAAGGCTGAAGCTTAGGAACACCACAGTTATGGGGTGAGCGTCTGAAGAGTTGGAGAAACCAAGAAAAGCCCTTGGAAAGGCTGAGGGGTGACAGCAGTCTTCAGAAAAAAAATAGTGGAGCTGTTAGCTGCTCTGGAGGGGAGAACTCATAGGGAAACTGGATTTGACATGTAGAAAGTCTGTCCCCCCCATCAGTTTTTCTGTTCATTCATCTTTCCCTACATGTACTCATCTGTCTACCCATTTATTCATTTCGTCTTCTGTCTACCCACCACCATTCACCTCTTCATCCACTGATCCATTCATCTGTCCATTCATCCCTCTATCCATCTTCCCTCCACCCTTTGTTCATCATTCCACCCCTCTGTCTGTCCTTTTGTCTGTCCACCCACTCACCCGTCCATCAATCTGGCTTTCATTTACTGTACTAGGACAAAAACTCAGTATCTCATCCATGGTGCACAGAAGATGACAAGCACACTGGTACTGCAGCAGAGTGACACAGTTTCCAGCCAGAGATGTACAAACTGCTGTTGGAGAGAAGAGAGCAGCCAGATTGTCACAGGATAGAAGCCATGGGCTGCGGTGAGGCAGGAATGGAGGCAAAATAACAACCCATCAAGAGGTGTTGACGAGTGGCACTGGGGTACACACCTCACTGAGGTAGTCTCTGATCCACTCCATTGAGAGTCCTATACGTGTAAAGGGGGAGGGGCTATGCATGCCTAGCCCAGGGGCACCCACTTCCTCTGGGCCAAAGGTAGGAATCAACCCAGGCTTGCTGGGTCTCAAACTTGTTTGATTGTCTTTCATGATGAGAATACAATGTTCTTCTAGGGTTCAACCTCACTACGTTTAGTTCCAGACAACCGGAATGATAATCCAGCCTCGGAGCCCAGACACGCTGTACAGCCCAGTAACTAAGACAGCATCCGTTTAAAAGACGTTTTTCACAGAGCTAGAACATAATGTCCATCAGAGCCTCTTAGCTTCATTTAAAAAATTACAAAAAAAGCTACTCAGGTAATTCATGCTCATTAAGTTCTTTATCTAATTTCCTCTTGAGCACTAATCGCTTATTATAGAGTGGGTGCTTTGTGACAGCGTGCTGATTTTGAAAGAGTTGCTTCTACAAATGGGAAAAAATATCTTCTCAGACGGCACTGATTTGTAATCATCATTATCAGATGACTATTTACCTGGGCATACTTACTGAGCTCAGTCACTGTGACAGTGAGCATCCCAGACTGAAGCTGTCCCAGTTTGGTACTTCATCCCCTGCTGCACCATCTTATAAGTCAGGCACTCTCATCCCACACCCACCCAGGGCCGATGGACGTCGGGATCCTGACTGTGTATCTTACAGGACAGGTGAATTCTTTGCAGTCACGGAGTGATGCGGGCTCTAAGTAATTCATCGTTATGGTCCACACTAAGGTCATTTAGTTTTGTCTTCCTGTCTTCTTCCTGCCCTGTGGTCATTTCGTTCATTGTTGGGCAACACCCTGTTTCGTGGACTGCATCTTAGTATGGTGCTACAAACTGGTACGCTGGGGGCAAGGCCTCAGGATCCCTCAGAAAGGCTCATGAGGAGGGTTGGTGGGAACTTGAAGAGGGTTTTCAGGTCCCTGGATTTCAGACCACCTAGTCTAAGACTGTGGGCAATGGAGAGAGACCTCAAGGGATTCCCTCTGCTGTTCTTTGTAACTCATTCCCCTTCGAAGAAGATCTTCCTGCTCAGCCCACTGGCTGTTTCCTGTATGAGTGATGGTGAAAATTCACAGGCTCAGTGAACCAGCTCTGTGCCCTCTAATACCCAGACCTAAGAACAACCTTCCCTCTCAAATCCCCCCCAAAAGGGATGCTTCTATTTCATACAGCTCTCTTTCCAAAGTCATTTCATCTACTGAGTAAGGAATGGGTTACAAAAGAATGATGAACGTGGAGACCCCCACATGTTTAAGGGGTTGCCATCAGCCATGCCAGCAGCTTGCAGGGTCTGAAGGCACCCTATGATCACAGCACTAGCCCTATAGGCTTCCTGCGTTCTGCCCACCACAGGGAACAGTATTTCCAGGCTTTAGTTCTGCATGAATTGTATCTGATGTAACACACACAGCCAGAGACATGGAGCAATCTTATTTTTGTACTAGAAAATTCATCCTCTTAGTTACTGGTGCTGATTCCTCTCCAGGAGGGGAGTTTTCCTGTGTTTAATTAGCATCCACTGAATTGAGGAGGGCAGGGCCAGGAGAGGCAGCATGTGCACCGCGAAACCTCCTTCAGAGTGTGGGCTTTTCTCACTCTGAACCTTTCCCAGTGAGGCTGGGAGCTTAGGAGCAGGAGTCACTTCCGACCCCAACTCGTTTCCTCCTCCCACTGTGTGGCCCCCATCTTTACCCCAAGTTAGGTATCCTGCAGGCAAGTTGGCGTTTACATTTCTGTGAGGCATTTCCAACTCAGTGAATGGGAAATTGCTCAGTAATTTCCAGAGGTAATTAATTATGCAGAAAATTTTGCATCCAGAAAAAAACAAACCCAAGAATTTAAAAGAACCATCAAATGAAAAGTTCCCTGGGAAGTTTTATTCTTTCCCCTTTGCTGGCATTGCTGCCCATGTAAGTCTTGGTGCATGCAGCAGAGCTGGTCTTGCACTGGGGGTGTGAAGAGGGCATTTGGGAGCTTCGCTTTCCTTCGAGTGGAGGCAGCAGCTCCATCTTGACAGGGTCGCTTCGAGGGTAAAATGAAGCAAATGTATCTGCAGAGAACTCTCAGTAATACTTGTCTCTTCACTTTTTCTACAAGTTCTTACCAAGATGGACAGAAAAGGTTTAAGCTTCTAAATGTAACTTTCCCCACAGCAGCAGACAGAGACCTTTAAAGCAGAATGGGGGAGGGTGCAGAATTTTGTTTCTTTACACTTTCATGCACCCACAGCATTAAGCGGCCTGTGGAAATGCCATCGCCATTCCTAAGCCTTATGCATCACTCTGCTCAGTGTTTGTGCCACCAGGGAAAATTGAACGATGGAGGCCAAAGTCCAGAGGTGTTTGGAGTGTGTATCTCATTTTGAGAATATTTCTGTCCAGAATATACAGTTACTGACATGCAGAGATACACAACAGGATGTGAGTAGAGTTTGCCAGGGGACTGCTGGGTACAGCATGGGCCGGTGAAATTCACTGTTGAGAAGGAATTGGCTGTGGGGGCCCAGTGACAGCCCCTCGGCACAGCACGTGCCACCCACTGGGGCATCTGAGTCAGTAGTGTGAGGGAGCCGGCAAAGGGCAGTCACTGACTCAGTGAGACTGTATCCGGGCCTCCTCCCCCGCGTGGCTCTGGGCTGTGACTCACTCAGCCCTCCTGTTAGGATGTGAGCCACAGCCGGGGGCAGAGTGGCTTGTACAGGACTCAGGAACCGGGACATCATCGCTGAGAAGTGTGGATGACGTCCATGCTGGTGAGATGACAGTGAGCAGCATTTGTTTGACATTTACTCTGCGCCAGGCATTGTGCCTTGCTCTTCACAGCACCCAAGAGTAGAGCTGTCCTTACCCTCCACCGCATAGCTGAGAGGTGAGATCTTGAACAGCTTCCATGTCATCCATGGGGCGCAGCTGGCGCTTGAGCTCCGAGGTTCTGGTGGCCGCAAAGCCTGTGTCCTCAGACACTGTGGTGCGCACTTCTGGGCGGAGAGTGTGTATCTTTAATCCATCCACATACTGCCAGCAATATGCAGAGTGAAGTAGAATTAGATGCTTGAGGTGACTTTCTTTTTTGGGGGGACAAGGTGTTGCTTTTGTAGTTCAGGCTGGCCCTGAATCTAACCTTGAACTTATAGCAATTCTCCTGCCTCTGCCTCCCAAGTGCTGGGATTGCAAGTGTGAGTCACCACACCTGGCATTGTTGTACGTGGTTACTGGGGATGAAACCTGGGCCCTTGCCCTTGAGAGGCAGGTGCTGGAACCACTGAGCTAAATACCCAGCCCGAGGTGACTTTCTTTTTACTTTACCTTTTTTCAAAGAACATGTGAAGTAAAAGGACCTTTGGATCTTGTCTAGATTAGGCTTGAATACATCTTGGCAAGTATATTTCATTTTTCATTAAAACAGTGGTTTTAAAACCTTGTGATTTTTAGACTCCTTATACATTCCTGGAAATTGCTGTGGGTCTCAGAGGGTTTTTTAATGGGTTAAATCTATTGATATTTACTATGTTGGATTAAAGCTTTAGAAATGTTTACATATCCATCATTCTATTTAAAAATAACATCAAGGAGCCCATTATGTGTTACTGCAAATAACAGAACCTATTTTTATTAGAAATCACTATATTTTCCAAAACAACAAAGAAAATTTAGGGAAAAGCAGGACGGTTTTATACTTGTACAAATTTAGTGTTTGGCTAGGAGACAGCTGGGTTCTTTTATCTGCTTTTTCAATTTTTCCCATCATGTGGCTTCTGGCAAAATTCCACGGTTCTCCCAAAAGAATGAGAGTAAGCAAGGTGACTTGGGGCTTTGTGCAATAAGGGAAATGGTCCTCACTGACCGAGAACCGCCGCACTAGATGGAGCAGGGTAACATTTGTAGGAGACTAGTGTGCACTAGCACCCCAGGGTCCCTGGAACCAACATTGTGGGCGTGAGACTGTGTCTTCCCAGCCCACTCAGCTGAAGTAGGGCAGGCCGGGGACCATCGTGGGAGCCGAGCATTGGAGCGCCTCCCATAGAAATGGGTCCATGAGGCAAGCTGCCCTGGCTAACTCTACTTTCTTTCTTTCTGTGGAGATTTGCCCTCCCCTGACAGACAGCACCTCTGTAGATGGTCTCTTTTCTTTTTCTTTTTTTAGCACCTGGAAGGATTTTGTCTTTGAACTTTGCTTTGTCAGGCTGATGAGTGCACGTTCTATGTCCACAAAGGTTGGGCAGAACTTGCAATAGCTTCTGTAGCCTAGTGGCCTTCTTTTGCTTTTAAAGGGGTCTGAAAAGCTGAAAGTGAGGAGAAGCTGGCACCAGCTCAGCACTGCTGGACACTGAGACTTCGGGGAACTTGGGAGGAGGTAGGAGCGGCTGGAATGTGGGCTATGAGGGCAGGCGAGGCAGGTACAGGATGGGTGTCACACCTGAGCAGATCAGAGCTCAGAGCAGGCACAGCTGCAGAGACATTTCTGTGCTGTGCTAAGATGTGGCTCTGCTGGGAAGGCTGTGGGAATTCACTGTGAAGGGCTCTCGTGGCCAGGTGAGAGCTCCTCCCACCCAAAGGGTATTGATATAATAACAATCCTTTTTTTGCTGCCCGGCTGGCCCTGCTGCCCACTGAGTCCTTGTCCTTGTGGCACATGAGGAAGAAGACAATTCGTTGACTTTGGTCTGATGCTGGAATCCACTTGGCTAAGGCCCCAGATCCCCCAGTATTCCCTGAGCAGAGAAAGATGGAGGAGTGTGTTCTGGGTGAACATGAGGGCCACTGAATGTTTTCGGTCTGTGGGATTCCTTTGCCCACCCAAGTAAGAGAAACCCCACTGGAGTCTTGTCTGCTTCTCGGGTCTGTCTCCTTGGCTAAGGGTCCAGAGGAGCCTTCTGTTTCTCCTGCCCTACCTGCCCTCATGGAGGAGGAGGAGGCCCTGGCTGAGCCCCACCTGTGTGGCTGGAGAGGCATGGCCTGTGAGGGTAGCGCCTGGAGAGGAGGAACAGTGGCTCATAGCCTGGCATATCCCTGAGCACTGAGCTTCATCCAGGATGGCAGGTTTCTGGAATCCACCTGGCTCAGTCATATCTAAAAATGTAAAGCAAACCCTCGTACTGCTCTCAGGAGAAGTTGCTGAGCCCCTGAACTTGTGCATGGTGTGTGTGGGAGTGAAATGCAGGTGCATGGGGCACAGGCCCTGGGGAGTGGGAATTTGGTCTGACTCAGGCCTGCTGCCCTTCCAAGGATGTGTAGCACCCACTCAAGCTGGGAAGGGTTTGCAAGGCTGGTCTGCCTTTCCAAGGATGCGTAGCACCCACTCAAGCTGGGAAGGGTCTGCAAGGCTGGTCTGCCCTTCCAAGGAAGGCCTCCAAGGAGATAGCCCATTCCTGTCATTGTCTGCCAGATGCCTCCTGCCTTGGCCTTAGGTGCCATCCCAGCAGGAAAGGAAACCTGGTGGGAGCAGCTGGTATTTCCCCTGGGCCTGGACCTCCACTTAGGAGAGGCAGAACTTGGCTCAGATGACTTTTCTGCACAGTTCTGTCAACGGATTGCCTTTGAGTCATGCTGAACAATAACAGCAGATACTGCACTTTTATGTTTTTAAACTGAACACTGTTAAACAAAGAGAAGGCCTACTCATTCTGTCATTGCACTTTATTGACCCTACTAAAGATCACTTATATCCACTTAAATCTGATTTGAGCTTCAACGTGAGCGCAAGACTCAGATCAAAATGGCAGTAAAAGTTCAAAAATTGAAATGAAATCACTGAACATTAATTCTTCCAGTGTTTTGGGGTGAGTAAGGGCCTGATAGTCCATAGACTGCTTTTCTAAATCTGGCTCCAACTCTGGCCCCGTGGCCTCATGGGGCCCTAGTAACCTTGACTGTGACATAAGGCTAACTGGCTGGGAAGGTTACTATGTGTTAAATGACTCAAGCTATCCAACACTAGGCGCAGTGACAGGTTCTAAGTAAATGCAGTTGTTATAAGTACAGTGTCTGGAACAGTTGGACTTGGGCTAGTATTTTTTCCTTATCGGTTCCTGCTATGCTGCTGAACCAGTAATACCAAGATGTCTGTGATGAGAGATGGTCTGTAAGTGATTGGAGCGATGAGGTGTGGAAGTACCTACATTCATTGATTTATCCAGTCATTCAGCACGATTTACTAAATGTCTGTTTTGTGTGGGTCAGAATTCTATGTGCTTACCTTTTTCCATAGTGTAGGCAGGATTATCACCAAAGTGCAAACAAAGCTAGAAGGAGACAGAGAGCAGATATGGGTGACAAGCCTGAAGCTGGCACTTGCGGTGGCCTCAGCAGCAAGCAGACGTGTTGGGAGGGCTCAGAAGACACTGTGGAGATCTTTGGGTGTGGGCAGAGTGAACCTTGGGATCACCCATCTAGGCAGAGAAGAAGAGGGATCAGTTTCTAGAAAACAGCTCTTGTATATCATGGAAATCACATTTGTCCTCAAGAAAAATGGTGGGCAGGGAATAAAGATTTAAATGCAGTTAGGATTGCAAAACAAAGAAAATGGAGTTGGGTGTGGGGTGCTGTTGGGAAGACAATAAGGATGAGAATAGATTATCAAGATTTACAGATTTTGCAGAAAAAGGGGAGTTATCTTATTGCAATAATTTATTCTTCTGCCATACAGCTCCGCAGTTCCCTGCCTCCTGAGCAATAGTGATATTCTCTATGCCCTATCTAGGAAGGAAGATATTAGAAACTAGTTGTTTGCTTAGCTTAAAGCCTCTGTTGACTTTAAAACAACTTGCCTAGAAGAAAAGTGGTCTAGTGTATATTTACTATTGAATATCATTTTCCTGAGGAAGTCGGCAAGCCCATTAAAGATTAATAATGGATCTTATTTTCATATGTTTCTGTTTAAAGTTTATTCACGAGGTGTAGGTCAGGAGCCATTCAGACATCCATGTGCCTTTTTGTGCCCCACCCTTCGCAGGGCTTTCAGAAGCCAGTCTCCTTTAATGCGTGCAGTTGACTTAATTTTCTGCTCAGCAGAGACTGGGGCTAGGCTCCACAGAAGGACGTAGTGCTGTGTTTTGGGAGCGGGAGCAAAGGGGAGGGTTTTGCAAATTAAGGAAGTTTAAAAAGCCTGTGCATTTTAACTTTCATCTTCTGAGAACCCTAAAGAGTCAGAGTTTGACTGAGGCACGTGCCATTTAAATAACTTTTAGAATTTACTTGTTTTTTTCCAGAGCAAATGAGAATTCAGCCTCCCCTATTATGAAGGTCAAGATGCTAAGTTGCCTATGTCCACATTTTCTTCTGGAAGCAGTTGGCACCTTCCTTAATGAGCACAGGCCCGGAGAGTCATCACAGACCTGTAGAAGGCAGTATGTGGGAACCGTGTAGTGAGTGAACTGCAGAACTACCTGAATCTGTCTCCGGGGATACTGGAAAATGTTGAAAAGTCACCAGACTTTTTTTTTAAAGGTGAAAATGATCAGTCATACTACTGTTGAGTATATGCAGACCTTGGACCAGTGGGTCCCTGCTCTTGGGACAAAGTATCCATATGGCATGTTACTAGATGAATTCTAGAACAAGTATCAATGTAGTCACCTCTGTCATAGGATTTCATAGAGGTGTCAGGGTAAGTGCAGATCCTCTGCACTGGTCCAGAACAAAACGGGAGGCAGCATACTCCACAGTGAAAAATCAGGAAGAGTTGTATACAGGTGCCCAGAGCTAGGTGCACCTAACCCTCCAGTAACATTTAAAGGATATTTGGTCAATGTAAGTAAATTGAGCTTCAGAGAAATGAAGATACCTCAGATAACATAGGTAGATGTTGTTGAATTAAAATTTAACTTCTATTCCATTAACACAGTCCATGTTCAGAATCCTTGCCTAGGTGTTGCATGCCTGTAACACAACACTTGGGTAGCTGAGGCAGGAAAATGATGAGATCGAGGCCCACGTAAGTTATATAGTGAAGCCCTGTCGCCAAAAAGATTTCTACTGTGTACCACTGCTGAGTAGTGGTTTACTGTTCTGTTCCTAATGTTAGTGAATTACCACAAATTTTGGTGGTTTTGAGCAACTTGAATCTATCCTCTCATAGATGTATAGGCCAGAAGTGTACCTTGTTTCTCACTGGGTAGAAATCAGAGTGTCTGCAGGACTGAGTTCCTTTTGGAAGCCTGGGGAGAATCCGTAAACTGTCCTTTGTTGGCTTATGTTCCTTCTCTATCTTCAAAACCAGCACAGGCTAGTTGAGTCTTCCTTATATGACACCAATCTTTCTTACCTGTCTCTCTTTTGCACTGTTAAAGACCCTTGTATTTTTTTGTTTAATTTTCAAATCTTTATTGGTACATTATGAATACACATCATAATTGCATTCAACATTGAGAGTTTGTACCAGAATATGACATGACTTGATTCTCATTTTTACTCCTTTCCCCCCGCCCTGCAAACCCCCCACCTCCTATATACACAATCTTTGTTTTCTTTTTTCTTTATTAGTACCACATTTGTTTTCCCCTCTTTATTTTCCCTGACACTCTCTTTCTTTTTAAATATTTTCTACTTCTCAATATCAAATATACATACTACAATTCATTTGCAACTTCATTTTCTCATACCAGAGAAAAGATATGATATTTACACATCTGTGACCTGTTTATTTCGCTTATGAGTACACCCTCAAGGTACATCCTTTTGAGTATGAATGACTCAATCTTACCATTTTTAATGACAAAGTAATACTCCATTTTATAAAAGAACCACATCTTCTTTATCCAATCTCCAGTTGACGGACATTTGGGTTGTTTCCAATACTTAGCAATCACAAACTGAGCTGCTATAAACATGGGTGCACATATGTCACTGTGAAATGAATCTTAATTTCTTTGTGTATATACCTAGCAGAGCGATGGCTGGGTCAAATGGGACCTCCAATCCTAGTTTTTTGAGGAATCTGTGATGACAGGGACTTGCCCACATAATGCACAACAGCCTCCCTACCTCAAGATCCATAACCTCAGTCACACTGGCAAAATCCCCCCAGCGTGTAAGGTCACATGTTCATAGGTTCGATGGACTAGACTGTAAACACCTTGGGGTGCCAAAGGTACTCCAAAGGTAAGCCTTTGGCTCACCACAAGTACCGTAATCCCGTTGCTAAACACAATACCCAACAGTTTAAAGGAGGAAAAGTTTAATTTGACTCACATTTTAAGGAGATTTAGTCCACGATGAGCTAGCTCCAAAGCATAAATACCGTAGAGGAAAGGTGGGCGAACCTTGTGTCTAGAGCTTCTGGGAAGTTGACATGGCTCTGCTGAGCGTTCTAGGATGATCATGAGGTGGCTTCCCAAATCTGTCCCCGAAGGTGGAAGGACCTCCTGATGTCTCTATAAAGCAAATAAGTTCACAGCACTGTGGCCTCAACTTCTAAGGTGCGAATAGATTGAATACCTAGATTTCTGTTTTTCTTGTGTCCAAGTGTCACAGAAATCAATGTGTAATTTTTCTTTGCATAAATATCAAAGCTTATTGAATGAGTTTTAGCGTTATTGTCACCTTAAGTTCTGTGAGCAGACAACTATTGGGTAGCCAAGAGCTTTGTAATTGTTTCATCATGCAGAAAGAAATTCAATTTCTTTACTCCTTCAATTTCTTCTCTTAAAAACAAGTACTGCTAAAGTTAAATTGTCTGCATTAATGGACACAGTTGGCCTTGGTAATAAAAAACAAGCTTACGTGTATTGGAGATGCCCCATAAGTTTGTCCGTCATCTTTCTACACTGCCATTACTGTTTCCAGTTTGTTTGGCCTTGAGTTTGTGTGTTGGGAAAGAGTGGCTGAGAGCAGTGGAGGAGAGTCTCTGTTGAAGGGCAGCTCAGAGTCTTTGGATCAGAGTCTGCCAAAAACACCTAATTTGGAGTGGATTCCCTTGCTGATCTCCATGAGTTGCTGTTTCAAATTTGTAGGGCAGAAAGTAGTTGTCAAGCCCTGTCAGCTGGCTAGTAGATGTTGACTGACGGCTGTCAGCATTCATGCCAGGTGGCTTTAGGGGGGTGCTAAAATGGATTAGATGCTGGCTGGACTTCCTTTGGGGGTTCCTGCAGTGAGATGTGATTAGAAAGAATAAGGTAACATTGCCTCTCTGCCCTGCAGTGTGCTTTCTTTGAACCTGGAACAAGGCCCACAGTAGACACATGGATGGAAACTGTGAACTTGCCAGTGTGGCCTGAATGCCTTTCTCAGTAAGCCGGGCTTTGTCAGAGCTTCTCTGAAGGCAGGACTAAGAGTGGTGATGGCAGCCTCTGGTGATCCTCACGCTGGACAGACTGCAAGGAAACACTCTGCAGCCAGGAGCTGCCAGGGCACCTGGCTGGGGAGCCAGAGGAGCAGCAGTAATCAGAGTATCCCTGGGGTTTGTTGTATGTCTTGCAACCTCCTATATTCCAAGATGAGCAGGGACCTGAGGAGGAGAGCAGGTGTTGATCTCTACTTGGCTACACTGGCCCTCTTGTCCCAGGAAGCAATAGTCTTAGACAAGTCTCAGAATCTTCTTGAACCTTGTTTTGCTCTTTCCCAACAACATGTGTCTCGGCTCTGGCCAAGTTACGCTGAGTGCTTCAGTTGGTCCAGGTTTTTAATTCTACCGAGACTCTTGGTCAAGTTGCTTTGTGCATCTGTGCCTGGAGTGTGTGGCTCTGCCCTGCGACCTGCACTTCAATATGGCCACACTGACTTCTTGTCTCACACTCACCCTCAGCCCCTCAACTCCACAACCTGCTCCCAGGTGACCACTAGGCCTTTGCTCCAGAAAAGAAGCATGTGCAGCACCAAGTGAGGAATCATGATGCCAAATAATACTCTTTGCAAAATGTTTTTAATATCGGCTCTGATTTCCTGAAAGATCCTTTCCAGATGTGCATTCCAGTGGGCTGCTGGAGAATAAGGGCTAAGGTAATTTTCTAAAAACAGAAAGAGGCAAAATCTGTTTTGTGTCACTGTACCAGACAATTACCATCCCAGTGTTTTAGCTTTGTCGTCTCTGGTCTAATATTAACAGTATGTTTTTCAAGTTGTTTTTATTCCACAGAAGATATTAGAGGTATTACCAAGCTTACTGATATTTAGTCATTTGAAAAATATGTTGTTTCATCTGTGCTTCTGAGAAAACAGTAGCTTTGCTTAAAGTTAAAGTGTCTTTATTCTATGAGTTCATCTGACTGAATGGCTTTGAGTAACACTTAAGGGTTCCTGGATTTAGACTACTCAGTTTTGTTTTGCTCAAGGCTGATTGCCTTAGTTGCACAGATGTTGCCTGTTCTGTATATGTAAAATAAAGCCTGGAAGAAGACAGTCTAAAATAAGTGCTCCTGTGTTAGGTTGGTGTGTGTTTGTTACAGGGAGGATTTTACATTAGAACAAGCTGTGAATTGGAGAGAAACTGAAGGATGGGAGTAAAACTGTGTTGGGCACCTGATGTGTCAAGGAACACTCTGTAATGTCATTGAAGTCTCACAGGAGCTATTTAAAGTGTACACAGCAGTGACTCTGTTTTCCAGGTGAAGAAACTGTGATTCTGAGGAATTAAATATGCTGAGGGCTAAAAAGCATAAAAGGTGGAGCTGGAAACAGGTACTTCCAAGCCTATTTACATTGTTGTCTTTCCCACCATACTTGACTTTCTTGAACAGACTCATTGTGGACGTTTTAGAAATCGAGTGATTTGGATTAAAATCCAAGACTTGGAAGTCCTAGTGTTCAAAATGAGTTCAGAGAAAACGTCCAGTGATTTCTTATAGAACTAGATCAATAAAACAGTCCTATCCTGAAGTTGTGGTTTACACTGGGTAGGCAAGTCCTACACTCCTATAGGGATACTGATAGGATTAAAAAGACCTGTGGAACATGAGCAAGAAGTCTGAGGAATACCCTGCTCAGCACAGGTGTGTGACTGCAAGTGTACACTTGATAACTTCAGGAAATCCCAGGAAAGTTAAAGCTGAACACTTTGCACTGCTCCCTTGTGGACTTTCTTAAAAATTGAAATCTTTATTGGTACATTATATATACACATCATCATCACATTCAGCATTGAGAGTTTGTACCAGCATATGACATGACATAATTCTCATTTTTTCCCATTCCCTTACTCACCTTACAACGCCCTGCCCCCCATGTACATAAGCTTTATTTTCTTTATTATTACCACCATCACGCTACTTTTCCTCTCATTGCTTACCCCTACACCCTATTTCCTTTTAAATATTTTTATTTTACAGTATCTACTATATATACTAGAACTCATTTACATCTTTATTTTCTCATACCAGAGAAAAGATAATGATATTTACACATCTGTGACCTCTTTATTTCATGTATGAGGATATCCTGAAGGTACACCCATTTGAGTATAAATGACTCAGTCTTACCATTATTTATGGCAGAATAATACCCCATTTTATAAAAGAACCATAGTCTACAAACATCACCAGACAACAGGGCAGGTAGAAAGCCAGAAACAGTAGTAGCAACAAAAGTTCAGAGATGAGGAAAAATTCAGAACTCTCAGATGCAAAGATCTTCACCCCAAGGTAATATAGAGGGAAAGGAAATGGAGAAATCTGAAGCTCCATCACCAGGACTCTTTGAGAAGGTCACCAAAGCAGATCTAGCAAAATGCAAATCAGAACTGACCTGTGAGGTGAAAACAGAGATACTGTATGCATTTAACCATATAATTAATAAAGCTAAAGAAGAAATCAGGGAGTTTGTAGAATCGGAGATAGCAAAAGCAATGGAACCTTTTAAACTGCTACAAGTAGAGATCTAGGTAATCAAGAAAGAAAGCAAAAGTTTGCAGAGTAGAATGAATGTGGCAGAAGATCAAATTTCAGACCTAGAAGACAGGATTGCAGCCAATGAACAGGAAAGGCATAATTTATGGAAAATGGCAAAGGATCATGAGAAATCAATCCGACAAATCCTAGATGATAAAAAGAATAACGTAAGATTGATTAGAGTCCCTGAGGAAGCAGGAAACAATGCAAAAGACATTTAAAAAAAAAAAAAAACTATTCACAGAGATAATGGCAAAAAACTTTACAAGAAAGGAAAAAAATTGTACATACAAATATATGAAGCATATAGAACTCCATATGGCTATGACCTGAAAAATCTACACTTAGGCATATAAAGCTTCCAGATATTCAAAAAGAACGATATACTGAAAGCAGCCAGGGAAAAGAAAACAATTACATACCAAGGGAAGCCTATCACTATCACAGCAGACTTTTCAGCCCAAACACTCAATGCAAAAAGACCCTGGAGTGAAGTGTTTCAAGCCTTGGAGGAAAACAACTTCCAACCCAGACTGATGTATCCTGCAAAACTATCCTTTAAAATCAAGGGGGAAAATAAGATACTTCCATGACAAAAAAAAAAAAAAACACCTGAAAAACTTTACAAATATAAAACTTGGTTGACTCTTGAAAGAAGCTGGCAAGTCCTCCTCCAGTGAGTGCCATCTGTGGCCACCTGCTGTGGGGTTCTGAGCTGGTACTTAACCTCTGTAGCCTACAGTTATCTTATATGTGCAGTACGGGAATTGACTAAAAAAATCTAGTTCTCTAAACTCAAGGCAACTAGAGTCTTGACATTAAATTTGTGGTTAATGGAAGAATAGAATGGAGCTAAGAGTAACAATTATGCTTTGAAAACAAAAATAGTTTCTGTTATTGTGTTTCTGAGCCAGTGTGAGTGTCTAAAAGACTATATTTCTGAGATTTCAGAAGGGAAATCCAGAGCTTAGAAGTTAAGCAACATATTCAGGAACTCTGGCTAATTAGTGTCAAAGCCTGGTTCCCATTCAGGATCTCACAGTTCTTTAGTTCAAGCTCAATTTCACCAGCCACATGGCTTGTGGCCAAGTATGAGATTTGTTCTGGAAAAACTTTTAAAGGATGATGATAATCCAAGATGGGATAAATTAAGTATCATTGGCATACATTTTACCTGTTCTCCGTAACACTGTTTTACCAAAACAGCCACAGAAAAGGTAAGTAAATGATCTCTCCACTCACACTGTCTAAAGACCATCTGCTTTTAAGAAGACTTTCCTAAATTTTATCATAATAATTATTTTTGTATTTCCAGTTAGCAGCATGCTAGCTAATATTATATGTGTAAGCCACTGTTTTTGCAAATCTCCTAAGGCCATTTCAGCACTTACCAGCCTTCTCTCCCTTTTTAAGGGTGGGAGAGTTTCTCTTTCTGAGGGTGATGCATTTTTACATTAGTGCCTATTCATTTCTTTTTTTATTTTCTCAGAGAAAAACAATCAGAGCTCATCACTGCTGTAGTCATGGAGATTTCATGTCTCCTCAAGCAATTCAATTGTGGAGTTTCTTTGTTAATCCCACACTGGACATTTAAGATTCCTTGTTTGAATTACAGTAAGGCAGGCAGTGAAGCCAGCAAAACCAATTACAGTGTGATTGATGACCCAGTGTGGGTGGGGAAGTGTGTGCTCAGGCTGTCCCGTGCTGCTGGGATTGTGCGTAAGTCAGTGTTGGGACAGTGGCTGGTGACTGGGCAGACGTGGGAGCCAGAGCTTTCAAAACCTACAGATCCTGGCTTTTCAGAGTCCTCTGTACTCAGCACAGCCAGGGGCAACACATTCAGTTACTGAACTTATCAGTGCATTAATACATTGATGTGTATAGTGTCTTCAGGTTCCAGCCAATCACTTCCAAACACATGAGCCTTTGGGGGAAGGTTTTAGATCTAAACCACAACACAACTGCCACACACATCCTTCTGTCTTCCTTTCCATTTGCTTTCAGTGCTTTGCTCTGGTTGCCAGATGCAGTTCCCTCCCACATGGGCCATTTCTTGCTCCCTCCGTGGCTGCTCTAGCAGTGAGACTCAGTAGGTCCTAAACAAATCTTTGCCAGTCAGCTGAGAGAGCCTCCATTCTTCCTAAAACTTGACAGTGTTACTGTTTGGTTTCAAGTGTTTCAGAGGCTCCCACCATCTTTGGGACAAATGTAAACCCCTGGGTCAAGGTTCTTTGAGGCTGCTAGCCCCTCAGACCCATCTGCATCCTGTGGCCCAGCCATCTGGGGGAAGACCTCCCAGTGCCCCTGACAAAGCATGTGTTCAGGGTAATGACTGAGAAGGATGTGTGGCCTTGGAGGCGGGTGGAGAGTGGCTACAACCTGGAGGAGTCACTTAGCTGTCAGTGCCACAGGTTCCTCCTCCGTAAGGGGAGATCGATGGTATTATCACCTGTGAAGGTTGCTGTGCCGATAGGGTGTGTGAATTCAAGTCAAGCCCTTAAACTCGTGCCTGGGGCAAACACACTATACATGTTGCCCTGTTACAATCATCATTATTGTACACTGCTTTCTTCAGCCTGCAGTATGTTCTTTCCTCCATCTTTGCCTCACCAGTCTCTCCCCATCTTTTCCGTTTCAGTCCCCAGATCTGAAGTTGGCTCTGGTCGCTCACCATGGACACTTAAAGGCAAAATGAAGAGTCGGAATGTGTGCTTTTAAATCCCGGCTCTACTGTGACTGCTTTCCTCTATTCTAGCCTTACAGATTTGGCTTCTTTATCTGTAAAATAAAGAAAGAAAATAATAGCACATGCCTCATTAGAGTTGTCAGGAAAAGATATGTAGTTTATAAAAGTTCTTTAACATCTACTAAATTTTTTCTTCCAGGTTTGGCCTTCTTTGTATTAGCAGACTTTCTTAGCTTATATCAGGAACTAGTCACTGTTACTGTAATACTTTTACTTGATTCTCTTGGCTTTTAGACCACTGGTTACTTAAATTTAAAGATAGTATTTTTTTCCTCATTGTATCACGATAGCTTGACATAACATTCAGTCAGTGGGACAGAGGAGATTCCAG